>CM029541.1:10318945-10406445 GCA_017141395.1 Laodelphax striatellus | reverse complement strand
CTCATTCTCTCTCTCAAACATATCTTGTTTTTTTTCTCTCATCATTACCGTCACCAAGGTCTTGTAATTTTTCTCTTTTGGTGCTTGTGTATTTCTCGTTCGTAACTGATACCTTTGCTTTCCCAGTCCATTCATTGATATATTACTGCTTTCATATTCAATTTCTTTATTCCTTCTTTCCATCTTGATTCCTTGTTTTTTCGTCCTTCTTCTATTTCTTATCATTATCATTCTCCCACTTTTTCTCTACCCCTTCTTCTCTTCTCTCCTTTACTGTCAATACCCTATGAATACGAATAGAGCCAGCTCATAGCTTGAAAGGGACGAACGACCTGACATCATTCAGCGAAAAGATCGTCGAACTTTCTTTATCATACTTCCTTTTCCTCCTACTATTCCTCCCTCTTCTTCTTCTTCTTCTTCTTCTTCTTCTTCTTCTTCTTCTTCTTCTTCATCTCCTCCTCCTCCCTCCACCTTCTTCTTCTTATTTTCTTCTTCTTCTTCTTCTCTCCCCTCGCTTCCTCTCGTTACTTTTATTTCACTTATTCCTCTATTTCGTTCCCTTGCCTCTTCTACTGCCCACTTTTTCATCATTTCGTTTTGTCTTTATTTTATTCTTCATCCTTTTCCTCTCCTATTTTTTGTCTTGAGTCTTCTTCTCGCTTTTGCTCATTCTTCTTATTCTATTCTTCCTTCTTTTCCTTATCCTCCTCTTTCTTCTCCTTCTTCCTATGTTACTCACGTCCTATTCCATGTCACCTTCTCCTCCTCTTCTTCCTCTTCCCTCCTTATCCCCCACTTCACATCTCTTCTCCCTCTTCTTCTCCTCCTCCAAATCCTCCTATTTTCGTCCTTGTCCCATTCTATCTCGCCTACTTCCCTTCTCTTGTTCTACTCCTATTTTTCTTCATACTCAATTTTCCCATCTTACTCTTACTCCTCTTCATCTTCATCATCATCTTCTCATCCCTCCTTCTTTATTATCCTAACCCAGTCCCTGCCTTCCCTTTTCCCTTCTCTTCCTCTTCTCCTATTTCTCTACATACTCCATCATCCCCTCCTCCTCTTCCTCCTCTTCATCCTCTTTCTCCTCCTCTTCCTCCTCCTTCCTCCTCCTTCTCCTCGACCTCCTCTTCCTCCTCTTCCTCCTCACCTTCCTCACCTCCTCTCCTTCCTCCTCCTTCCCCCCTCTCCTCTTTCTCCTCATCTTCTCATTTCTCCTCCCCCATCTTCTCCTCCTCACTCGCTTTTTATCCTTCTCCCTTTCTTTCTCAACCCAGTCTCTTCCCTCTTCTCAGAGTATCTATTGAGACAGATGATACGCCTTCAAGAAGCCACCTCCCGCTATTCTCCATACAGCCAGCACGACGATTCAAATGATGCAGCCTCAAAGAAGAAGTCTTACAAGTAATCTGCAATAAACGAAATATTCCGCGCTCTGCTCTTCAGCTTTAGAAGCTGGCTATTCAGCAGCCAGCGTGGCAGAATCTCGAGAATTCACTTCTGAATAGAATCACTCAATATTCTTCATCGATTTTGATATCTTCCAAGGAGAATATGTTGAGTTTTTTACATTTTGGATTATTCTATTCTGTACAAAAAAATGCACGTTTTTATGATTTTTTTAAATTTTGGATTATTTTACTCTGTACAAGAGAAGGATAATGTGACATTGTTAATAAAACGTATGGCAATGCTTGTGAATAGACTGCCATGAGACGACTCAATAGCATTCGAGATTTGGCTGGATTTAATATTGTGTTTCGTAAAATTTTTTATTTGGCTTTCGAATTAAATATTGATGAAGAACCATCAAGGGAATGAGAAGGGAATTCAACTGATTCAAAGGTGAAGACTTTATTATTTGAAACAAATCAATATCTAGATGGGATAAGTCAGAATTGAAAGGAGTTAGAAGGGAATCCCATTTTCAGCACAAAAAAGGAACACTAATGTGGTATTTTCTATGTCTTTGCTTGTTGTGTAGTAGAAAATTGATGAATTAAAAAGAAACTGAAATAAATTTAATTCAATTTTGTTACAGTAGGTTGAGAATGTGGAACACAATAGTTAAAAGACAGCAGTTTAGCAGAAAATAAGTAGTTTCAAACAAATGAAGAAAACGCAACGAAGAAAAAGTTAGCATCCAAGACAGGAAATGAGGAATAACTGAAGAGATAAAGATGAAGAAGACATGATGGAGGATTTCGAAAGAAGTGGAAAGGAAATGAAGAGATGATACACCAGAAGAAACATTTGATATTTGGATGAGCTCTGGAGGAAGGGGACAGAAAAAAATAAATAGAAAAAGAGGAAGAAGAAGAGAAGGAAGAAGAAGAAGAAGAAGAAGAGGGGCAAGGAAAATAAGAAGAATAAGAAATAGGAGAAGATGGATAGAAGGTTTCTGCTCGGATATTAAATTCAGATTTTGCACCCTTCTAGCAGCTTGGCCTTTTCTTGGTAGTGACAGCTTTGCAGCGTAGCAGACCATTGAAATGTTAACACCTCTGCCAAATATAATATCCTTGTATTGAACCAGTAAGCTATTATACGGCCTGATGTATGCGCTACATTCAATCCTGCGAGCTTCCAATATTTGATAACGGCACATTTCAGTTTGAAGTTTGCCTAAGTTTATGAACTTCAAGAAACTGGTGTGAGTTATGGACCTGATTTTAATCATCAATACAAATAAGTTTCTCAAATGAGTTCTCATGAAAATAATTTCATTCTCAACTGAGGTGCCATCAACAAAATGAGCCAGCTAAACGGCAAAAAAGTCCTTCTTGTAAGTGAAAAGTTTGAAGGTTAGGTTCGGTTGCCTTCTAACCGTGAGTTGTGCAAGTTTGTATGTGAATTCGCTTGCGTAGGTGAGTGAAGGAGAAAGAGAGAAGACGGATAGCAGAATTAAGAGAGATGGAGTGAGTGGGAGAGAGAGCGAGAAAGAGAGCTGAAAGGAAGAGGTCGACTACCCAGGAAATGGAGTGGGAAATTGGAATGAGCATATAATATGGAAAGTGGTAAGGGGTTGTTGCTAGCTACATGCATGCTTGCATTCACACATACAGTGTTGCAGTCCTATAGTAGAAAATATCGTCTGAGTTTGGCTAGTAGATTTTCTGGGCCTTGTAGTGGTTGAAAACCTACATGCATAAAATTCGGAGCAAATAGCGTGAAAAGAGTGAGAAAGAGTGATAAAAGAAGGAGAAAGAAGAGAATAGGAGGAAAATGAGAAGGAAAGGAGAGAAAAAGAATGACGGAGAAAGAGAAGAAAAGAATAAAAGGAAAGGAGAAAGAGTAAAGAGAGATCAAATAGAAATAGAAATACGCGTGATAAAAAGGTTTAAGGAAAAGAATGTAAATATGATAAAAAATAGTAAAGTAGGAATTGAAAGAAAGAGCAGTAAATAGAATGGAGTAAAAGGAAAGTGAAGATGACAGAGTAGAGGAATGGAAAAAAGATAAAGTAGATTGAGAGTGAAAATAAAAAAGTGAAGAGAATTGAAAAGAAAAGAAACGAAAAGTTTGAAATATAGAAAAATGAATAAGATAGAGAAGAATAATTGAATTGAGATGGTGAAAAAGAAGAAGAATTTCGATTGAAGAAGATATGAATAGGTTTTGTGAAAGAAGAAGTAAAAATATAGGAGAGTAGAAATGGAAGGAAGAAAATTGAATAAGAGAAGAATGTAGAGATGAGAGAAGAGAAGTTAGCATTAAAAGTTAGAAGTTAGACGTTGAGAAATAAATAGGAGAGATGGAGGAGACTTACAAATTGTAAGAGAGAACAAGGAAATGATAATAACCAACGTTCAAAAAATAGGCAAATTGATAACAACTGCACTAAGACAACAGAGTAGAGGTTTACAGTTTTTCTACGTGTCTCATCACTTGAAAATGGTTTTGTCAACCAGGAAATGATCCTATATTAGCTATTGGAATGGAATGAAACAGAAACTGGAAACCTGGAATTTGATGCAGCATTCCCATCAACGAAATGTCATTCAATGGAATATTGTTCAATTTTTCCGCATATTACTGGAATTGTGTTGCTAATTCGAACATACTTAAGAAAATTACAATAATTATCCTGAATACTTCCCAAATTAACACAACTGAAAAAAAACTGGGATACAAGTGGGTTGGATGAGCGATCCCATCATTAAACTGTCATTACCAGGCAGTGTTGTTAGATTTTTCTGCAATCAGTAACCAGTAACCAAATTGGGCTGACAATTTGAAAAATCATTCAGAAAACTCTTCTCCCCTTCGAACAGTTAAGCACAATAACACAAAATTATTGTACATGACTGAGAAAATTATCATCGCGATTCAAAACTTGTTTCGCGTTTTCCATTTTTTGGTTTAGAAACAGGAAATTATTCCTGGATCATCAAGATTTTCGTAGAATCCATCATGAAACGGATACTTCAGAACACAACTGCTGAAAAAGAAGAAAGAACAGGAGGAAGAAGACAGAAGAAGAAGAAGAAGAAGAAGAGAAGAAAGAAAAGAAAGAGAGGAGAGAGAATAAATAGGATAAAGGGAAGAAAGAGAGGGAAGAGAAGAAAGAGAAGAAAGACAAGAAAGAGAAAAAAGAACACGAGGGAGAAGAAAAAGCAGGAGAAGGAGGAGCAAAAGAAAAATAGAAGAAGAAGGAGGAGAAAAAGGAGAAGAAGTATAAGGAGCTGAAGAAGAAGAAGGAGGAGGAGGAGAAGAAAAGGAATAAGAAGTAGAAGGAGCTGAAGAAGAAAAAGAAGAAGGAGATAAAAAAGAAGAAATAACAAGAGGTTAAAAAAGAATAAAAAGAAGGAGAAGGACAAGCAGAATATAGGGACTGGAAAACTTCAAAATTATTGACTGCTTTGGTACTCGACTACTTCTTACCACTGTTACATCTCTGGTTTATTCAATTTTCCTCCCCTTCCTTCACCTCCTTTTCCTCCCACTCCCTCTCTTCTACTACAACGAAGAACATACAAAAGGGGAAAGAGATGAAAAGATAACGATTGTCTCTTTTCTCTCCCCTACAAGCCACCATTCACCAAAGTGGAGATGTCACTCCTATACTGTGAAAGGTTGCGAGATTCTATTCTCATCGTTGTATGAGACGATGTTTCTTCCCAAACTGTAATAATTCAACTTTGGCTCCTGGTATTGTCATGTCAGTAATAGAGAAAGATTATTCAGAGATTCTGTTTCAAGATGAAAAAATATATTTCAAAATCGTTCTTATTCAATATCTGTCATTTGAAGACCCCAAGAGAGTTTTTAACATTTTTGGCAGTCTTTTACAATAATATTGAATATCAAGTGAAAACCTCTGACAATTCTGATAAAAACATATCAAATTCTACCCAATAGAATAAATTAACAACATTCTTAAAAATGAACCACTCATGATAATAAGTGGATAAATTAATATTACAGTATTATGTTTTGCTAGATTATAACAGTACCTGTTTATTGTCCAGTCTCTAGTGTATGAGTCTAGTAAAAGTGTAAATTGCTACAAGGTTATTTTACTTGATGGGATTTAAGGGGAAATTAAAGTGTTTTATGTTGCATGGACAAGGGTCTGAGATCTGATTTTTGTAAAAGAAAAAGACTGACATTAAAAGAGAACTATACGAATGAATGAATGAGTTTATATACAGTACATACAGAATTTATTAATTAGAGCCTTTAAAATCACAGCATATGATATAGATATTTTATTCTAGTGAACATAATTTCCCTCTATTGAACAAGTAAAGAGTGACACAGAAAAATTAGAATCCAAAAAGCCTAAAATCATTTAATGAAGTCGTCAAACTCACAAACTTTACTGCTAAGTCAAACAACATCCAATTGTCTCAATTGTAAATTGTGAATCTGCAGTGGGCCTTGAGTAAATTGAAAAAGCTAACTCAATAAAATCAGAGCATAGCCCACAATAAATCAACTAACGTCAATATTGAATTATTCACCTGATGTGGTTTAACTTTAAGGGAACTGTCTTCTCTCAGACATCATCTAATGAAGAGGAACACGACGATAGACTTATTTCTCTCTTACCCCCTCTCACTCTCTGTCTTATTTCTGCAAATTTCTATCCATCTTCTTCGTCATTCTCTCTCATCATTCTACTTCTCTTTCTCTCTCTTTCTCCAATGATTCCACTCATTTGAACATCTCTTTCTCTCTCCTCCATTGTCAATCTCTCTCACTCTAAGCCGTCGGTCCCGGCTGCCTAGAAAAAGAGTCGTTAAGTCACGTCAGAGACCCTGAACTGATCAGGAGAGACCTGAAAACTCTGACACCAGACCTGAGCCAGCCAGGTTACACGGAATTATTATTACACTCTCACATTGTCAATATCTCTCTCTAATCTACCTGCATATCTTCATCCATTTCTCTCTTTATTCTCTCTCATCAGACCACCTCTCTTCTTACTCTCTCTCCAATCTCCTTAATTCCTTTCTCCTCTCTTCTTACTCTCTCCTTTTTCTCTCTCCTTATTCTCTCTCTCCTCTCCCCTCACTCTCTCTCTCTCTCTCCCCGTCTAGCGCCGCGGACTTTATGGCGATATTGGATCCCTGGGTCACTTGTGGAACTCGCTTATTAAACCACTTATCGAAGTTTAAAGGAGAGAATATTGAACAAAAAATATGAGGAATCAGATGCTCTTCCCTCTCTCGTGAATTTTGCGTTTGGATTTTCAATATTTTTTCGCCGTATGGGGATATAACGGTCGTCACGAGAGAGATTTATGGGAATATGATAGAAGGAATTATGAGGATATAAGAGAATGGATTTATGGGGATATGAGAGAAGGGAATTATGGAGATATGAGAGAGGAATTATGGGGATATGAGAGAAGGGAATTATGGGGATATGAGAGAAGGGAATTACGGGGATATGCGAGAAGGAATTATGGGGCTATCAGAGACGGGACTTATGGGGATATTAGAGAAGGCATTATGCGGCTATGAACGAAGGAATTATGAGGATATTAGAGGGAATTAGGGGATATGAGAGATGAATTATGGGGATATGAGAGAAGGATATTTTACCTAACATATTTGAATTTTTGTTACTTTTCCAGTGTCTGTAGCAACTGGAGAGAGGGGTTTCAGAGAATTGAAGCTCATAAAAACCTATTTGAGGAATGCTATGCAACAGAAAATACTCACAAAACTGATTATCATCTCAATTGAACACGAAAGGGTTTCAATGATTTCTTTGATAGCATAATTCAGAAATTTGCGGCAAAAAGGCAAGAAAGTTTAGATTAGATTATTCTTTATTTGTAAATAATATCCTTGAAATCAACACTAACTAATCATAGATATTGTGTACCACAAACTGAAAATTATAAGAAAGTTGAGACCTTGAATGAGGTGTAAAAATATTAGAGGATAGTGATTATGATTTATTAAAATTGACGAAATTATAATTTATAATTATAATTATTGATTAAAAATTATTAGACTGTGGATGAATTATTAAAATGACAAAAATTATGTTTACAATTGACAGGATTAATTTACAGTGGTAAAGGTTACGAATTTTATTGGGAGGAATTATTAGATGTGGCAGTCCAACTGATATGAATGCATGAATTATTGCATAGAATCGTATATTACATAGCTTTTTTGGATTTTTGTTTCTCTAATAATAATATTATGATGTTTATTACTAAGATTTTATTTTATTCAAGCTATTTGTTTTATGATCAATGAAACAGGACAAGGGATATTTTGAAATCAGATAATTTTTCACTCTATCTTACCTAATTTTCAATATTTATTTTAGTATTTATTTTGTATGTAAATATTTAATTTTGTAAAATGTTCTTTTTTTGGCAAATATTAATATTGATGTACAGTTTATAGGGAATTATAGCTGTTTATAATTTATAGTTTATATAATATATATGTACTGGGAAGTATGCTCATAGGATACGTAAATCTACGAAGTCAACCTACCTGAGATTAATAATGATAGATATCGTTTGGAATTGGCTCTCCTTCTGCTAGGAAACTGGCTTCTTTTGTAGGCTTCTATCATCTGGCTCTCTGTAACTCAGTTCTTAATTGTAATGATCGTATTCTGGGCCTAGTATTTTCTAATGTTGATATCAGGGTTGAGCAAAGTGATTGTTCCCTGGTTCCTGAGGACGTTCATTATCCTTCTCTTGTTGTCACAGTACAGGTATGGTCCACTGATAATTCTCAGTTGAATTGCATTGAACTGTTTGACTTTAGGAGGGCTGACTATCTCCTGCTTTATTATCAGTTGAGAGCCTATCGCTGGGGGCTTATGGATAATTTAAGTAAAGTAGATGAGGCTGTGGATTTATTTTATACCTTCATTTATGAGTGCTTTGACAATTGTATTCCAAAGAGGATGGTCAGGCCTGGGGGTACTAAGTATCAACCTTGGTTCAATGCTGAAATAATTCGGCTGTTGAAGAGGATGGACAGATGCGCTATGAAGCAGCACTTCTCTCTATATCACAATGAGCAATTCAAAAGATTGCGAAGTCAGGTTAAGCGATTTATTGCTCATGAATATCATAATTATTTAGATAGGGTTGAGACTAATATTAAGAGCGATGCTAAGAGCTTCTGGGGATTTGTCAATGCAAGAAGAGCTAACAGTTCTACACAGGAGGGTATGCATTGGGGTGATCAGATCTTTGGACTTCATGATTTGCCTAATGGTTTTGCTCAGTATTTTTCTTCAGTATTTTCTGATGAGTCGCAGTTGGATGTTGACAATGAGGTGAACCTAGACAGTAGACTGAATGTACCTTCTCTCTCAATCAGTTTTGTTGATTTGAGAGCCATAATTGCAGCAATAGGTGATTTGAGACTTTGTACTGGTTGTGGACCAGATAATATTTCTTCATGTAAGGGTTGTGCTAAAATTTTGGGTCTCTCCGCGAAGATCATTTTTGATCTGTCCTTGAGATCCTCGGTATTCCCCTCCAGATGGAAAATTGGCAGGGTTACTCCTATATTCAAATCTGGTAAGTAGGTTAAAAATGGGAGATCTGGGCCACCGTGACCTTGAACCCCCCCCCCTTGCACCAGAACCGCCAATACCTTTCAAGGTCCCCCCCCCCCACCTTCCCCCCCCCCCTTTGCACCAGAACCGCCATTCCCGTTTCAAGGTCACCTAACCTAGCCTGACCTAACCTAACCTAACCTAAGTCAAGGTCATCTAACCTAACCGGACCTACTCCAACCTAACCTAAGTCAAGGTCATCTAACCTAGCCTGACCTACTCTAACCTAACATAAGTCAAGGTCACCTAACCTGAAACTTTGAAGGCCCAAGCCAATGGTCAAGGTAAGGGGCCTTGCAACTCCTCAAGCCAAAGGTCAAGGTAAAGGGCCGCGGTTTCTGTGGGTCAGGCCCAAGCCAAAGGTCAAGGTGAGTGGCCTTGCCAAGCCCAATAGAAGAATGGGTAAACAAAAACCGAGTTACTATAGGTTAGGTTAGGTTAGGCGTCAGCCTAATCCTATCCTAACCTATAGTAACTCAGTCACCTGTTTCAACAGGCCTGCCATACCATCCAAGCAGGATGAGTTAGGTTATGCTAGGTGAGGCACATTGAACCTAACCTAACCCACCCCAGCAACCAAGAATAATATTACCAAAAATCATTCCCTATAGTATCAGTGATACACACTCAGTGTTCACTCAACAGTCACTAGTGACTCACTCAACTGACACTAGTGACTCACTCAACTGGCACTAGTGACTCACTCAACTGACACTAGTGACTCACTCTGCAAGTGTTTTACTACTAAGCTAGTAGACTGAGCAGCAGCAGCTCCTTAAATACTAGAGGTGGTGGTGGGGGTAAGTCAATGATGACACAATAATTACATTTCTTTCTTTATTGCCATAAACAAGTTGCATACAAAATATTGATCTTTAAACAAAGTTTGCATAATCCAATTGTGTGAAACATTTACTACATTGAGTGCACAAAATGGCTGAGTATCCAGGGTTCCTTTGTCGCCAGCCAGCTTCATCCTCAAAGTCTCCACAAAGTTGAGCAGGAAATGTTCTGGGCAGTAGACTCCTGTAGCATTCTTCATCAATGTATCCAGATTGGGCATCCGTGGAAAAGATAGGGTGAACTCAGGTCCACATACTCGACATTCTCCTTGTCATCCAGCTGCAGCAGTGTGTTGAGCAGAGTAATCTTCTCATAGCCGTAGACAAAGATCTTGATTGCATTGTTGTTTTCATGCAGCCACCTTTCAACTTTTCCGCATACAATCTGACGCAATTCAGAATAGGGTAGATGTGCTTGACCAGCTCCATTGCCAGACCATCGTAGTCCATGTTTTGCTCGATGTAGAGCATTGTTGTCACTTGTCTTCAGCAGCATGTCCGGATAGGGTGACTTGAAGAAATAATGATGTGTTGTCACACGATGCCTGTCATCATGCTCCAATATGGCCATCTCCTTGACAATAAACTCATTGTTCAATCCTTCAAATCCTTGAAAGTCCATCAGGTAGAGTGGTAGTGGCCCAAAAATGTCAGCAGCTCTTCTCGGCAACATTTCCATGTACTCGTGTTCGTCAGAATCTTCATCAGCATCCTTCTTCCCACGCTTAGTAGAGAAGCCAATGCAGCATCCCACAACATCCTCGCCATCACTTTCAGGCAACTCTCCTTCCTCATCCAAAAACTGTAAAACTCTCTTAGCTGCAGACATGATGTATGCTTTGCCCAATGCTTCTTACCAGAATGACTATCCCAACACTTGTCATTCGCCTTTATACCCTAGGCAGATTGCACAATACCTGACATTGGCTTGTACTCTTTTGTCACATCATGAATCATCAGACAGTAGGCACGTGTATCCGCAGGAATGTTTTCAGTTGCTTCAAACTCAATTCTCACATCAATACTGCCAGTTTTAAGTGATTCATTTTGGCGGGAACAATCAAACGCATACAACATCATTCGGCCATTTTCTAGAGCACTCTTTTCAAACAGGGGACTGACCAATTGGGAATGTCCATGATTGTAGGCTCCATTGAAAGCTTCATACATGCCATATACACAACAATCATCACCGTTAATGCTCTCATATGGATAGTACTTGTTGTTTAAAAACACTCGAATGTCTCTCATGTTACACTTGTCAAATTGGGATGAATTAGCAGTTGCCACTCCATATCTTGCTGTCTGCAGCCCAATCACAATGTAGCGAGGCTTTTCATGTTGAGCTGTGGACTTGACAGTCCATGTATGCTTCTTTGTAGCAGGTAAGGTTGGGTACTCGTACAATTCCCAATGCCGGAATGTCATGCTTATAGGTGTATCATTCTGTACAAGTTTCAGCAGACGCAGTTTGTATTCATCGGCCACTTCCACATAGGGTATTCTCCATGTAAGTTTCTCAATGACTACCTTTCCGGCAGCATTCAAACAATTAGTAGTGTCAGCACTGCGTCTCAACACCAGTTCCTGTTTCACATTCAGTAGAACCTGTTTGTAGTCTTCGGCAAAGCCCAGCAGGTAGCGTAGAGGCACATCCATGATTGTTGTATCAGCTCCATTGGGAGGAAAAGTGGCAAATCCAACTGTTGGGTCAAACTTGTAGCCAGCTCGTTCCATTTTAGTCCACTCATCTCGTTCAAATGTCATAGCATTCTTCATCAGGCTGGTAATTCCAGGGGTGCGAATGCTATCTACTATCACACCATTTATCTCATAGCGTATCTCTGACCAAAGGTGAGCAAAGAATCCAGAGACACAGGGACTTCCACCCAAGGCGGCATTAGCTGCATTTGTCACCTTAAACTCCACATGTAGATAGCTTTCTGATGGGATTGTGTAAATGTCCTGCTGTTGAATCGGTATCCGTATTTCATCATTGGCTTTGAAGCTTGTAGTATAGGGAGCATGAGAATGGTACTCGTAGCCAATGATGCTGTTATCTGATCTGGGTCCACTCCTTGTCACATCCAAAACTCCCATTATTGCTGCTGTTGTTGTCGTAGGTGACAGCCACGTTTTTTCAAATAGTTGATGCTCCTCGATGTTAACTCTACAGAGTCTAAACGACGAATGACGTTTGCAGCACTTGCAGGCCTTTTATCTGTTTCTGTAGGTTGATGATCTACCTCCATGTCGCATGCCGCCTCATTATCCAGTCCACGATTCCACTTATCAAATATCAGCACCATCTCACTTGCGTTGTCTCAGATGCAGAGTAATATTGATCTCCTCACCTCTATTATTAATGAGACGTCCGTTCTCGTCAACAACCTCCAACGTAATGTTACCAATCTGCTTGGCGTCCACCGGTAAATAGATTACATTCTGTACAGTCACAACTATTTTATACCCTGGATCAACATTTGGGTAAAACTCATAGATCACGTGATCCTTGACACCATTTGAGTACGACCCACTCACAACATTGCACTTTACACGTATTACATTGGGTCGACTGATTTGCACTGCTGTATCACCTTTAGCCTCTGTGTCAGCCTCTATGATCCTAGTGTTGTTGAATCCCAGCAGACTTCCAATCGACTCAGGTTTTGTGAAATCCAATTTGGCATTGCTCAGTACTGAACATTTCAAGGTTGATGGGTCCACAGCCATCTGAAGTTTTATGTTGCGATCATGTAGCCTTGATGTAAGCAGGTTAGCAATTGTTTGAAATTCAAAACTGCCTTCCGGCAATGATATAAACTCCATTATCTTATAACGGGGTGCTGCAGGAGTAGCTCTTGCAGTCCGTCTACTACCTGTTATAGAGTTATCTTCGTCATCAATGTCTCCATCAGCTGATGTCTGCTTAGCTTTGAGAAGCACTTTATACCATTGATTGAATATGGCTGACCTATCATCTATAATTTCATGATGTTTCAGCTCTGGATCATCTTCTTCTGCAGCATCAGCTTTTGCTCCTTTCTTCTTAAACACATGAGTTATTTTTGGAGCATAATAGAACTTGTTGTTGTAGTTCATCTCAACATTGGGTATTGAATTGCAGCTTGTAAAGCTGATGAGTCCAATTTCCCATTCACCACTGCTTGTATCAAGCGGCGGATAAAATTCACTTTTCAGCACAGATGTATTACCTCCAAAACAGAGCATCATGGTCTTGCCTGCTCAATGAACTATTGCACAATGACTGGCAATAGGCCTTGTTACCCATTATTTATACTATTGGAAAGGGTAAATGATTAAAACTTGTTGTACAATATTTTCATTTATTATTTTCATCAACCAGAAATTTCAAACATAAATGGCCACAAATATGAGAGTACAGATCTTCTTGCTTCTGACTATAGTTGTACTCGATCCTTGTTGCTGGCTCCAAACCGTGGTGCATGTAGTCGATAAACTCCTGTGGTGGCCTGAGGTTTCCAAAGCCGTCAAAGTATATGGCAGCTCCATCCTTCTTCACATAGCACACCCAATGTGTGCCGGCTCCATCGCTGGTGTCCAAATTGATGATACCACACTCGTTTCAAAGGTCCTGTTGCAGGTAGAGCATGCCGGATAAAGACGCCTCGGAAATGTTTCGGCTTCAGACGACACGCATACTTGTAGAGGTCTGCATCAGTCAGCGCTCGATCTGAAGAGCAATTACCGTCGCTGTTGCATTGACGACGGCGTGCTCCGTTTCCGTCTTTTGTTGACGTCTCAGGTAGAGTCCTTTTCCCTTTTGGAAGCAGCTGCTACCTTCTTCTTCTTCCCTTGACGTTCGCTCCTCCTCCAAACTTTGCTTTGGCCTTCATGATGGTGGGCACCGCTACTGCTGCAGCCCGTTCTGCCAATCCTGCCTCTGGAGACGTTGCTACACTCCAAGCTCGTTCAGCCAAGTCCCTGTCAGCCTTTGCTCTGCTTGCTGTATCACTATTCTGTGAATAGGCAATGTCGTGCTGCTTGCAGGCCCGATCAAGTCTGTTGATTCCTGGATCACCTCTTGCCAACCGCTTCTCCAGCTTTGTACCTGGGCCGCAGTATTGGTAACCGGGAAGATGAAGTTCAACTGGTAAAATATCAACTGCTTTGTTGACTATTGTTCCAGTGGCATTTGCGAGCGCCGACAACACTCCTCTCCCCTGGCACCTCTTCTTTCCTTTGCACCTAGCCATCTAATGGTGTTCTTTGTTCTCCTCACTCTCTTTTATACCCTCAGGAGGCTTGTCAAGTCCTATACGCTTCAAGACCACATCTTTCCATTCCTGTTCATTTGTGAAACTTGTATCACCGTTTGCACGCTCCTTAACCAAAGTTACCATAGCTGTTAATACTTTTTCAACAACTTCACGAGAATGCTCATCCATCCTCTTCTCCAAATATTGCTTGTTCACTCCATCTGTAGCATTGACTGGATCCATCATATCAGTCAGTACTGAGTCGTTGAGGCTTGTAAATACTTGCAATGTACCTTTATCCCTTCTCTTTGGCAGCCACACCTCAATCAAATCTCTACATGTACCAAGATTTATTGCATCTCTGCTGCTTTGAGGATTTGCTAAATTGATCACCCGCTCATGACGAGCATTAATGTTACCCAATGTGTCCATGATGAATACAAAGTGGGCTGTACATCGTCCGCTTATATAGTACAACTAGTTTGCAGGGTTGCCAACTATGTAACCGCCTTCCACCAACTCTTCCAGAATCGAATTAATTTCATTCTCATGGCCAGTGTTGCCAACTGCTTTGGATTGATCCAATAGTTGTAGTCTGTCTACAAGCTCATTGGGGTCATTGTAGTAGACATATTCAATCTTGGTATCATTGTTTGCAACCATATTGAATGGTGCCACCAGTCCTCTTCCACTGATTCCTTTCCCTTTCTTTTTACCCTTTTTCAACAGCGGAAGTATTGTTCTCTTGTACTTGATATTGTTGTAGTCTCTAATTCTGCCACCTGCAGCATAGTCGTCTCTATACACATTGGTAAACTCCAAAATGTCTACATAGGCCTTTCTGTCGGCCAACGTTACTTTTGAAGTGCTTGGAAGTTTCCTAAATATAAGTTCACAAAGTCCTTGTGTAGCATCAAAAGTCTGCTCATTTCCAGCATTGTTAGGATCAGTCAACACAATCTTTGAACCACCAGTTCCAAAGGTTAAAATTTTGCTACCCAAACGAAAACTGTTGTCAATCACTTTTGGTCCAAATGTATCATCAAAGCTCAACTCCTTTCTAATCAAACCTTTAACATAGATCCCCACAGGTGTTTTAGCCAATTCTGTTTGATCAAATTCAGATTCCACTACATCTTGGCTAGTATCCATCAATTGTTGAACACTTTTATTTTGTTGGTCCTCCTCCTCATCCGTTGACCATCCTGGAACATCACCATCCTCACTCAAAGGTGAATCCTTATTGCTCCACAACTTTCTCACAACACCAGACGTACTTGGAGCTGGACTAAAGTGTGAATCATCTCCAAATGCTTCAAAGGATGTAGGGTCTCCTCCAATGTCAGGCAGTTGCAGTTGTTTCAGAGCTTGTTTCAGGGGTCGTGTGGCTGTATTGGTGTTAGTGGTGGTGTAGGTAGTGCATGATGTTTATGCTGGGCGCACAGGTACTGCAAGGCGTTGTGCTGCTGGCAGTGGTTCTGCTGCTGCTGCTGGTGGTGGTGGTGGTTTTTTGAGAGCTTCAACAATGTTGCCTAATGGTTCACTCAACGGTTTGAAATGTTTTGCATGATGATCCTCTGACACTTCCCTTCCAAGTGTTAGCTCCTTGTGCTTCCTCTTGATGTTACGTTTCAGCTTGGCAATCTCCTTGATGGTGGGAGCAATCTCCTCCACAGTCTGCTTGATTCACATCCATCCTGCTCGGTGTACACCAGTGTACTGAAGCTCCAGTGAGCTTACACTTCAACTAAATAGGGTGTCGAGTCCGTTCCTGTAGCGCCCTCTATTCTTTTCGGATGAGCGATCAATCACAAGGAATGCGCGCAGCTGATGACCATACCTGATTGCACATGCTCTTGAACTGATCAAGGTCATGTCAGCGCCTACATGATCTCTATACAAATGTCTCATGTTGAGCTCGTCCTGTTCAAACACAATTATAAAGTTGGCATTGTCACGCACAAGTTGTTTTGGAATGCGGCTGTAGGTCTGTGCCAAATAAAACACATCAACATCACTATGCCGACCGGCACCAAAGTATTGTCTGATGGCTTCCTGTTGTTCACAAATCTCATCGTCAAAAATAATTATCGAGTTGGCTGGCAGTTCATTTGGGGTGGGTATTTCTTCACTTGTGTCACACTCAACATAGCTCATTCCATCACCTAGTCCTTGCATGATTGTACGAAGTAACTTGTACTTTGGCTGAAACGTAGTCTTTGACCAAACGTAAATGTTTGAAAAGTGAATTCCTTTACGATCAAACAGCATGTTGAACAGTAAATTGGTTTTGCCACACCCTGATGGTCCACAAATAATGCATCTCATGTGGTTGGGGAACAAAGGACCATGACGCTTCTTTGTATCCATTTCCAAGCCGCAACCTCTCACCACTCGATCAAAGTCAATTATTTTGAATTTGTTTTGCTGTTGCACAACCTGTTTCATCTCACTCACACAAGGTCACCTCTATCAATCCACGAGTCGTGACTGCGATCGTATCCTTTCCAGCGCACCAGCAGTTTGTTACCTCTTCTCTTCAATACCTTGGCAATTTCAAATACAGTTGGCACTTTTGTCTTTACAATTTCTTCTGCGTAGAATCCTCCTTGCACAGGTTCACCTCTATAATCTTCCAACTCGTAGGTTACCGGCACTGTAGGTCGCACACGTGTTACCGTGAACAGTTCATTTGTCCAATTGGGCAGGTATCCCTTGTCAAACGTCATTTTATACTTGCTGATTCTCACCTTATCACCCGGCTCAATTTTCTGATGAGCACCCGGATAGAATGTAGGCTGTGATTTATCCAACAAGCCCTGCTGATACTCTTGACGCTGTTTACCAAGTTTGGATAGTAAAAGCTTTTCATGCTCCTTCTCAACATCAGCCCGGTTCAAGATACCTATTGTACAATGTACTCTGCCATTGTACTCTTTAACAAGTGAGGTTAGAATATCTGTCCACCTATAAGTTCCTCGTTCAGTGAATTTGACCCACATTAAATGTTTAAGTGTTCTATTGAAACGTTCCACTATTGACGCCTTTTAGAGCAAACTTACTAAGACAATTGATAATTGTAATGATGTACCTATAACCTTTGTTCTGACGAGCATAAGGAATCATCTCTACAAGGTCAGCCTGATAGAGGTCATCAAGACCTTTCACAGTAACCATCCTTGTAGGAAAATTCCTACGCCCTGGTCTGTGCAACTCTCTCGCTATCACAGACTTATCCATACTAATGACTATCAAACACTTACATAGCTATATATTTACTTGAAACTATACCAGCAGAGCAGGTTTTATCCTGTCTGTGTTGTGCAATGTGTTTGCTGTGATGACATCTGTGAGCCAAACTGCATTGTGCAATTTGGTCATGTAAACTATGGTTTCAAGGTTATGAAATAACTGTAGTCGACACATGGTTTCAGAGATGTGATATTTATTTACAACAATAAATGGTATGCTAAAACAGGTTTATTTATTTATTGCAAAAATCAAGGGAGACTACAGGCATTGCGCCCAAAACAGTCTTCACTATTGTTTACAAAGCAATTCATCAGATACAATGTGATAATATAAAACATGCAATAAGATCACAAAACAATATTATGTATAATGAAAGTTGAAAAAACAAAAATTCACTAGAAAATTAACTAAATAACTATAGTATTACAATAACATAAGATAATAAGAGGTAAAATAAGATAATCTAAGGATTACATAACAAAGGTGAAAAAGTTAATAGAAATAATATAGGTTGTTGAATTAATTGATAAAGATCATTCAATAATGTAGCCTTATAAGAGAAAAAATAGAATGTAAGTTGTTCAATATATACATAACATTAAACCTAAATATATACATACATGTTTAAATATCTGATGATGACATCAACATTACTTTTTGAGCAATCCCTGAGACTACTGTGCTGAGGTGCGTGCCCGCTTAGTTGGTGGACAATCATCTTCATCATCAGATATAGTGATCACTTCATCTGTGATGCAGCTGCTGCTACCTGGCTGTGGCTCAGACTCTTCCATTTCCAAAACTTGTTGAGGGTATGTCGTCTCTACCTCCTCCTCCTCCTCCTCAGATGCTGCCTTAGTAGTAGGAATCTTATAGTGTCCATATGCAAGGGTTGTGATTCCATCTTCAAGGATGTGGCGTTTTTCATCAGCATTGCTCAGCGCCTTCTTTCTTCTGCATCAGAGTCATTATCTGATGCTTCCTGGTTCCAAACGTTACTTGCTCCCTATAGATTTCCTTTCCTTCAAACAGACAGTCCAGATAGTCTTGGAAACCAATGTATTTCCCAGCATCAGGATGGGACTTTGGCAGTTCCTGTCCTAGAATAGCTCTTCTCACTCCTTTTGCCTTCTTGATGAGTCCTTCAGCTCTTCATCATTGGTGTTGTAGCAACGACAGGCATACAATTTTGATTGTAGGCCAATGTACTCAATTGGAGCCCTGCCACCATACTCATCCTTAAATTTTCCAAGAGCCATCTTGTTGGTTACTGAATAGCATGGATGGTCAGTTGGGTACTCAGAGGTATCAAAAACATCTCTCAGCTCCTTGATGCTAATGATGTCTTGATACATATCCTCAGTTTCCACTTTGTAGAACAAGCTGTCAGTGTCTTGGTATAGGAGTTGTAGCTTGTCATTGTAGATGGGCTTCATCACATCGTAGTGGAATTGGTACATAAGGATCTTGCTCACATCCAACACTGTCAGCCCAATGTAGATGGGCTTGTCTAATGTTACCTTCTCCTTGTGTAGTGTCACAGCACAAATGTTCTCTCCAAATAAGATGCGATCTTTGTATGTTGGTCTTGCAATCAGTTTCTTGAGACGCTTCGTCATTCACCAGCTCCATGTTCATCCTCTTCGCACGTTCTCCATGGTCTTGCCAAACACCGAATTATTCATCAGTTTGAAGTTCTTTTCAAACTTGTTCTTCGACTGTTGACGCAACTTTGTATTCTTCATAATGTAGGTTGCCAAGAAGTCCTCCTGTTCGAACCGCACACCTCGATGAACTTTTGCTTATCTTTAACCCATGCTGTACTGCTTGCTTCAGGGTGCGGTAGTGACAGATGTAGCGTTCATGGGAGTTCAAGGTTGTCATCAATCGCATGTATCCAGATTTATCAGTCTTTCGGTTTCTTGGTAGGAATGGAAATTCATTGTGAGCATCATGAAGTTCTTGGGGTATTCAACATCAACCTCCAGTATGTAGCCAAGATGCTGTTTATCTTCAACAATTTCAATGTCCCTACACACTGCTTCCAGTTCCTCTCTGCACATCCATTGGAACTTCCGCAGGGTAGTGGGTTACACATTGCTCCAGCCATACAGATTGTTGGCATCTGTATAAAGAAGGTATGATGTTGGTTTCTCTGGATTCACAGATGCTCCTGTATACTTGTTGTTGGCAATGGCATGACGGTGAACACAGGTTGTGATGCCGCCTCGATTCCATGTTCAATGAGCATGTACATGTCATAGTCAGTTAGTAGCTCCAACTCAACTCCTGTACACTTGAGCATTGCATCAAATGAGAAGCCAGGTGATGTGAAGTAGTGAGTTTAGTCAAGATCATAATTCTTCATGCACATGTCTCGAAACTCTCAAAAACGTCAGCCGACAGGAGAACATCTGTCTTGAGGTATAGGTCACTGTAATCTGCCAGTGTTCTGCATGCAAACCGCTCCCGAACGTTCTGAGCATGTGCATAATCTGCATAACTGATGCCACAATTTGTCAGTGTGCTGTGGAAGGCATCCTTGGGAGGGAGTTCTGTCTCCTCCAATTTCTCCCATGAGTTACAGTACTCGTATGGAAACACACCTTTCCTTGAAACTAGGTCCAATTCGTTCCTAAACTGGCTTGAGGTGTGTGGCAGTTTGGATGAAAGATCTGTGATTTTCAGCTGTCTTGACAAGGTTTGTCACCAGATTGTCAAGACTGTCTGGTGTAAACTGGATTGTGTCTATGAATCGGAGATGTATTCTGTTGGAGAGTTGATTTGTGAAGGATATGTACTTGTCTGATCTATTTGGTATGACTGAAATTTGTAAATTATCGGCTCCTGGAAGGGGAACAATGAATTGCGTGTCATAGTTCCTAGAGTTGTGGAGGAGCACAGGGATATGAGTTTGACGTCAGCAGGAGATTGCAGCCATTGCACAGAGCATTCCGATACATCCCTGTCATGTGGCAGTGATCTCGCACTTTGTCGCCTGTGAATGGTTTGTTGCAGGCTTCACATGACTGGGCTGCATTGAAGGCTGCAAGCTGCAGGCTTGTGAGGGGTTCATGGCTTTAGCCTGTCTGTCTATTGCTTCTGCAATGTCTCTTGCATACTTGGTCAAGGTTTTCATAAAGTGGGCAGCTGCATCGGGTCCACGGTACACAATTGGTTCCTGCGGATGAGGCTGTTGATGCTGAGCCAGGGCGGTAGTTGTTGTGGATCTTTACAAAGTAAAGGCAATAACTCATCGCCTTATGATATTGGATGACCTTGGTAACCTTCCCAATCCATCGCTCAGGTGATCCGCCATCCTCCTCCGGCTCTGGCTTTTCGAGAATACATTCAAAGTCGGCATAGGCTACCAATGGCAGCCTAAACTTGTTTAGATGATTCTTGAATTTCATGGTGGGAGGGCTTCCGTCTTCGTTGGGCTGCGGCATCACAATCCTTGCAATCTTGTTGTTGGCGCAGTACTCGTCATGTTCCTGCATCCGACGTTCTCCGTTGTTTTCAATAGTGTAATGAGTGAAGCAACGCCGGCAGATGATGATACGACCATTATGTTTTGTCAGCTGGGCTCGCACAAGTTTTTCAAAGTTCTTTATGTAGCAATAGTGGCTGTTCACATTAAGATCATCCTCATCTGCTGCATTGCTGGGCTGGGCGTTGTCCTGCTGGGTGGTATCCTGCATGGTGGTGTCCTGCTGGGTGGTGGTAGTGGTGGGGGTATCCGGCTGGTTGGTGGTGGTGGTGGTAGCTGCTGTGGTGGTGGTAGTGGTGGTGGTGGTGGTGGTGGTGGTAGAGGTAGCTGCTGTGGTGGTGGTGGTAGTTGCATCCTTGTCTTTGTCGAGGATTTGACATAGAAGGAGGAGATCAGTATGGTCTTCCTTCATATGCTCAACGACACGCCTTGGGTAGATATTGTTGTCATCATCCACGCCATAGACATTGACCGATACCCTGGGTTATTCTTCTCAAAGATATCGATCTGGTTGATTGTTGTGGGAATGATAGTCCAGTAAAGTTGTATTTATCCTCCAACCGCCAGTACTGGGCATTAACACGTTGTGGATGTCCTCCTTGAACGTGTTTGGCTAACATAGCCCACTTAAAACACTGCTGGTCCTCATTCTGGGGTTGATGACTGCTTTCTCAAGGCGATTTTGGCGGGCAACTTGATGTATGAAGATCCCCGCAGTGGTGTATGCTTGCTGATACGGATGAGGAGGCCGTCAATGATCAGGAGACTCCACCCGCTTGAGTTTCCTTCAAATTTGGCTTCCTCCTCCAACATAACCTTGCAGGCGTGTGCCACTATGTTGGAGATGTCGGCGATGTTGAACACAGAGTAGTTGGGGGTCTTGAACGCCACATTTTGAAAGTCCACCTGCTCCATGCTGTTCTCGTCCAGGCTGCTTTTCTGGTATGTGGCCTCCAGGACAAGGTTGAACTTGATGGCTCCATGTTCCCGGAATTCCTGGGTGATGACTCCAACTATCTTAGCTTCCAAGCTGTCAAGGAATGAGGGGAAGTCCTGGCTGGATCCTTGAGGCAGCTGTTGTTGTAGTAGAGGTTCGCAGGCAGGAGTTGAATGCCTCCTCTAGAAGAGCAAACTCCCTGGTGCTTCTCTGGTCTGTTGACAACGGCTAGCCTTGTTCATTTTTCAGGAATCTGAAACATAAAGTATATATTTAGGTTCTCTTTCTCAAAGCTTCCCCCTGTATCATCCACAATATTCTACAACTATCATCAGCAAAAAGATATCCACTGTGGTGTAATGGCTTTTCCAGGATAGCTATGATACTAACCATTACCTCACAGGGGGATTCGAACCTGGAACCTTTGCATTTGAAAGCAGACATGCTGACCACTACACCACAATGGATATCTGATGTCTGGTCATCTGTCCTGACCGTTCAAGTTCAGGTAGCCCAGAACCAACCTTTTTATACTACTCATACAACAATATTACATCTTCTGCAAGCAAATAATGCCATATAAGACATACAGTTCCAATTGAATAATGTTCAATACTGGTAACTCATTCTAGCTAAAATATATATCATAGTTACAGTTATATATCATAGTAAAGAAGTTTCATGAAATCTCTCCACAAAAGCAGAGCCTGTGTGTGTGTGTGTGTGTGTGTGTGTGTGTGTGTGTGTGTGTGTGGAGAAGGGCCTTGACATTAATTGGTTAACATTGGAATGTTCTCCTACTTGCTTTCAACAAATTCCTGAATAAACCAGATGATAATATTGGAAAAGATTCAGAGGTCAACTTGGGCTATCAATACATTCCATCAGATGAAGTTGGTATACTTTTTTGTAATGCCATAATAATAGATTAATGCTTGATAATAGATTTCTGTGTAATTTCCAAGGGCTGTAACATAGGCTCCCTCATAAGCCTAAATTCCCACTTCAATAAGTGACTGAACATAAGTTAAAATGAATATTTCTTAGCTCTTTTAAAGATAAAATTTTGTTCAAATAGTAAAATAGCTTTGCAAATTTTACTTTTCAAGGATGCAATGTGGGCTGACCAACTAAATTTCTCATCTATCATTAATCCTAAATATTTATAAGTAACTACATTTTCAATAGATTCACAATTGCATTGTGTATTAGTATGTTCAGAACAAGAATGTAGAGTAATGGGATTGATCATGCCTTCCTGCTTTTTTTTTTTTCTATAAATTGAGATTTCTTTATATTCAAAGTGAAAATGTTATTATCACACCATCATGTAGTTCAATCACTACAACCTATAATAATTTTATAGGTAATTTGTATATGAAAAACACTTGTACTTACTTTTTCAATCACAAATGAAGTTCTGAATATTTGCTATAACACCAACTCAAAACAATAATCTGCAATATGCACGTCAAGCCCTATGGCACTCTTCAACTAGCAATGAGCTCTCCTGGCAAGAGACCTCCAATTTATACTCAATGCAACCCAGTAGGCCCCATTATGCATTCCTGAGTAGCCGACTCATGGCTTGGCAGGCGGCCAAGCTGCCGGTTTGCCATTCTTCAACCCAGGGGCTCCAAATGGGAGATACATTCCAGAGTAGTCGACTCATGGATGCTCGGCGGCTTCATGGATGCTCGGCGGGCGACTGTGCTGACCGAGCTTTATCCTTGAAAGGGGCTGCATGTTTCAGACAAGATGAGCTTCAATGTTTTGGCGGGAAAAGTAGGTTGGGCGACCTTGATTTAGGTCAGGTTACAGTTGGCCGGCCTAGGTTTGGAGACCCTGACTCGGGTTAGGTTAGAGCCGGTCAGGTTAGGTTGGGGGGTAGTGGGGTGTTGGGGGGGGGTATTTTTTTTTGGGGGGGGAGGTGGGGGGTAATTTTTTTTTGTGGGTGGGGGGGGGTACCTTGAAAAGGTATTGGCGGTTCTGGTGCAAGGTAGTTGGGGTGACCTGAAAAGGTATTGGCGGTTCTGGTGCAGGGGGGGGGGGTATTTTTTTTTTTGGGGGGGGGGTGACCTTGAAAAGGTATTGGCGGTTCTGGTGCAAGGGGGGGGGGGGGTGCAAGGTCACGGTGGCCCAGATCTCCCATTTTTAACCTACTCTGGTAGGAGAAATGACATATCCAACCTCCGCCCAATATGGGACTAACTCAATTGTCACCTTTTAGTAGTAGTAATATTCGACCTTTTGTATCATAATTATATTAGAATTGTGTTGTCCTCCTTCAGTTAACTCCTAGCCTTCCACCTCCGGGATAGGGTTATCATACGTCAGGATTCTGATGCTACGTTAGATAAATATTTAACAACTATATTTGAAAAAAACTATGATCGATACAACCAAAAATACTCCATGCAGATTTTTCAAACAAGTGTAAAATCTATTGAAATCTTGTGGAATCTTTAATGAGACTTAATAAGTCTTCAAAAGTATTTTCAAATTGCTTTGAATTCTTCAAAATTAGAGATAAAAGATAAGTAATGTTTTTTAAATATTGTACAAGATTTGAGGCTTATAAAAATAAAACTTACCTGTTTTCTTACCATCCAGTTTCAATTCAACTAGATAGCTGTAGGCTACCATATTTGTTTTGTAAAATACAAATTGTTTACTCGCGCTTTGCGGCGCTCGCAGGTGATTACACCCTCCGCACCCCCGTTGGGTCCGTACAATGGTTAGAAAATGGTAATTTGAAAATGTTGCATGCTTCATGAGTTAGTGCTGTTTGTGCTGTAGTGCTGTTTTAAAATAATTGGAATAGCTGTTGAGCTTTGCTCCTACAGGCTTAACAACAGGTATCACATGGAAGACTTGGAAGCTGTGATTATTGTTTGAAAATTTTCAATTTGTCTATAAATTATTTAAATTCGACAAATGCAGAAAATTTAATGAGATATGTGGCATAATGAGAATAATGAGAATGATTTGTGGCATTTGTTTGTATTCAAAATCGGATGAACCTACTATCAAGTTGGATAGTTGAGAGTACAGCAATGGCTAGCATTATTAGGGCCGGTTTCTCCAACGTCGATTGAACCAATTTTTAGTTTGAACTTGGGGTTTTACCACTCACTAAAAACGTTTTTGTCAGAAAGTTCGATGTCCGAACAGCTGACCATTTGAGGCTAACATTAATCATAGGATAGTTGTATGGTGTATGATTATATATTCTTTAGATAAATAATTATTTATTTTCCAATAAAACCTATAACTATTACAACTATATTTGGTGTATCCAACATTAAAAAGTGTGACGTTTGTTTTACCAGGCTGCGCCCCTGGTTCCAACTAGTGAGTCACAGTGACCACAGACTGCTTCTGCTCGCCCATTTTAAGATTTTACCATGTTTTACAGGCTTTTGATCATTGAATTTTCCTAATTTCAAGCCTTTTTGAACATTGTTTCCTCTAGTGACTTAGGGGTGCTATATAATATACCGTACCCAGAAAACAGTTCTTGGCTTTCTTTTGCATCTTCATAACGAGTAAATCACTGCTCACCTCATCCCTTCAGAAAAAGTCGAAATTTGCATCAAACAATAAAGTTTATTTTACACTGTGCCCTAGACTTTCATGAAAAATAGATTTTTCAACCCTAACTCTTTTCGCGTGATTTTAAAGAATTAAATCAAACAGTGTTCAACACAGTTTTTGGAGCCGTATCCGATGCAAAATTCATTTTTCGAAAATATCAATATTTTGATTTACCCCTATCAAACCCCCTCTAGATTCCGCCATTTTGAACCGAGAAACGTGATTTTTCATAATCTAATTCAAATGTAGTTAAATTTCACCTAAAAGTGATAAAGTACAAAAACTTTCAAAAAAATTTTTAATCAATAATTTATATAGAAGAGGCCTTTTTCCAATATGGCGGCTCAAATTTTCATCCGAAAACGTTTCCTACATACCATCTCAATCAGCTTTCGAAGCTCTATACAATGGAAAAAGAATTTTCCAAAAATTCGAATATTTAAAAAGTCGAGAATTTTCACCCTAGACGCACTTACCCTAATCACCCGAAAAGTTCAAGTTTCAAAACGTCATCTACTCACTTTCTTTTACCATTTCCGGTCGAGAAAACCGAAATTTTCCTTTAGACTCAGATTCTCAATATTTGACCACTATTTGGCGCTCCACCCTGGATCTATTCAAAAGAGAGAAGAGTTCAAAAACGAAAAAATCTCCTTGAAAAACTGAATCGATTGGCATTTGAAATTTTTCAAATATCGCAAAGAATAGAAAGTTAATTTTTTACCTTCCACCACTGTACCTGAAAATCGCCCAAAATAAAAAACAACAATGCAAACCTGTAAAGAATCCTTCCTCTTCAATTTTAAGCAATAAAATAAAATTTAATATTTCACAAAAAATAAGGGGGGTTTTTCGCGGTTTAAAAAAAAAGGGGGAGTCTTTTTCGAAATGTCAGATTTTTCCTGACGGTTTCAGCTAAAATCGAATCAATCCCACGAAACCCCATTATCAAAATCTTCAATATCGGTCTCTAGGTCTTCAAAGGTATAAAGCATATTAGACAGACACGGGCACTGGACCTGGACGCTAGGAGTTATGAGATTGTCAACTTGGCAACAGCGAGGCGCTGTTGCCAGTTCGCAGTCTCACAAGTGACTATTGACACACAATTATTCTCTCTGGAATTCAAATGAGCCAATCACAGCTCATCTCCCCATATGGACCATTTTCTTCTCTCTTTTTGAAGAGATAAAACTGCTTTCAGCGCAGCCCTGGCGGTTTATACCCCAACTTGGCAAATCGTCTGAAAAACACTTATGAGGATATTTTTCGATTTCGATAAAAATGAGTTTATTATACTTCCAGAAGCAAATATTAACGATTCCAGCTATAAAAACGGCTACGTCCATATGAGGACATCCCCATAGGGACATATAGCCCCACAAGTGCTTCTGAGGCGAGTGCATATCCCCATATGACACGGGGCGCTAGACCTCTTTCCTCTATCCATGTTCTCTCTTCTCTCTTCCCACTCTCTCTCTCTCTCTACTTTACTCTCTCTTTCTCTTACTCTTTCTTTTACTTTCTTTTACTTTTTTTTCTACTCTTCTCTTACTTCTCTTACTTTTTTCTTCCTCTCTCTTCCTCTTTCTCTCCTTTCCACCACTCTCTATCTCTCTACTTCAATCTCTCTTTCTCTCCAACACACCCACTCACCCTTAAAAAGAGTCTCCAAACAATGAAAAAATAAAGTGGAAAACTCATGAATTTTCCTCCCCTTGTTGTCAAGCGTGTGCGTTTTCCCCCACAGCTTTTCCTCCTGACGAGTCGGAAAACCCATTTTTTATCCACTCACCCCTCCAAGTATCCTCTCTTCCTCCCCCACAAGCCACAAGCCAGAACAATCGACAGTGTACCATGTTAAGGGGTAGGGTCCTAATTTTCACACTTCCTTCAAACTTTGCTTCAACGCGACACCAAAATAAACCCTTCGCTACTATTAAATCACTCTTCAGCGCGCTTGCTCGTTTACTGTTCCACTCGTCTGCTAGTTACTCTATAGTTGTTTCACTCTACAGTCTACAGACTAAAGATACGAGACTATTATAGCAATGGTTGTATTCTTTAATTCCCATGAATTAAACTTAGGACTATAACGATAGAATTATACACAATAAGAATATAAAGATAATATCATGCGATTATTGTGATATTGTCTTTAGTTGAAGAAATTAATAATTATTTGAATAAGTCAAATTCAAATAAACTTATCACACTAATAATAAAAAATCAAAATTCACTCCGTTTTTTTTTTCAATCAGCTTGAATTTGAGTTGTATTTGGTCAGGCTTTTGCAACACTCTTAACTCAATCTGCCAACACGCAAGTTATAGATGGGCCAAAAATAAGGGAATGTAAAGACATTCTCTTTTACTCATCCTCCTTTTAGTTTATCTTATATTTCTTCTCCATTTCGTCATCTGATCTTTCTCTCTTCTTCTTCACGTTCTTCTTCTTCCTCCTCCTCCACCTCCTCCTCCCTCCTCCTTCTCTCCCTCTTCTCTATCTTTTCTTCTTCTTCTTCTACTTTTTCCCCTTCTTCTCTTCCTCAATAACTTCCCCTTCCCTTTCTTCCCTATTCCTTCTTCTACTTTCCTTCTTTATCTTCTTCTTCTTGATAACGATATTCTCCTTCCTTTCAGGTAGCACCCACCCACACTTCTCACGAACTAAGACGAGCAATTGCACTGGCAATCTCTTTACTGTCGCTTACTACAATAGGCATCCTATCGCCGCAACCCGGTCACCCATCCCCTTCCGGCCACGTTGAGGCGCCACTTAACCTAATGAAGATTCAACCCCACTGCCTCCGACCCCTCCCATCGCTCAACCCCACCCTTGTCAGTGAGTTGATTTAGTTGGCCACACTGAAACCAAACTCGAACTAAACTGATCTGACCTGAGGAAAGGAGAAGATGGCGAAGAATAAGAAATTTCAGAGAAGAAGGGTACACAGTAGAAGTAGAAGTAGAAGAAGATTCAGATTCGGATTTAAGATTTATTACCTCATTCATGTAGATAACAAATATGATTGCTTCAATTCTAGATTATAATAACAAAAATATACAATTGATTATTCGTCAAATTTACATTAGCTTATAAATCATGCCATGAGTAGATATAAAGCGAAAATATACTGATGATTTAATAATTGTGAGTTATCTAGATGAAAAGGCGAAGTTTGGACATATGACTGTCCATTTTTGGAAAAGGAGATACAAAGAAATCCTTTTCACCAACACTTGACCGAAGAGGGAGAGGAAGAGGAAGGAGGAGAAGAAGAAGAAATAGAAGGAGGAGGAGAGGATTGAGGAGATGGAGAAAAGCAGAAGAAAAAGGATTATAAAAAGAAAAAAAGGAAGAAGACGAATAAGGAAAAATAGAAGGACAAGGACAAGATGAAAAGAAATGGAGAGGAGAAGAAAAATTGAGGGAGAGAGAAATGCGAAGGAAGGAAGGAAATGAAGAGGATTAGCTGTTGATGGAGTAAGAGGAGGAGCAAGAGCAGGAGGAGGAGGATGATATAAAATGATGAGAAACGAGGGAAAGAGAGGAGAAGAGAAAGAAGGAAAAAGTAGTAAAAGTGATAATTTAAGAGGAAAGAGGAGTTGGAGATAGATTGGCAGTCATTAGAAGGGCACATAAGAAGAAGAAGAAGAAGAAGAAGAAGAAGAAGAAGAAGAAGAAGAAGAAGAAGAAGAAGAAGAAGAAGAAGAAGGAGGAGGAGGAGGAGGAGAAGGAGGAGAAGAAGAAGAAGAAGAAGAAGAAGAAGACGAAGAAGAGGAAAGTGGACAGAAGAAGGTAGGGTGGATTGGAAGAAGAACGAAATCTGATAATAGAAAGATAGAGGAAACCACTCTCTCCTCTGAATGACTAAGAGTTCATCGTCTCTCTATAGAGAGAGCTGCGGTATGGGTCTTGCTAAGATAAGATATCCGTCCCCTTTTCACGATTGCCAACGATCTAACCCCCCCTCACAACCGCAACATTACGTGGTGGGTTTTCGGGTGGGGGAGAACAACCATTCCTTGAGTGGGATCTTTGACCACTGACAAGCATTCGGGGGCTATGGATTCAGTTTTTAATGTAGATTCAATTGTATTGCAGTTGTTTAGTATGTGTAGTTGAATGTATAGTATGTGTAGTTGTAAAGATTCATGTCCGCATGAGCTCTAGGTTTGTACTTGGGTAATGGAAAAGGTTATGCTGAGGAATAGCTTAAATAATTGCTCGATTTTATTTCTTTCAATTGATTTTAGTCATTTATGACGATCAATTGATCACTAACAGTAACTGAGTCATCGCATAATTGCACAATAATTTGTGTCGGTCATCCATGCAAGACCAGTCTTGAATGTTTGTTACTCAACCACATGATTACTTAGCAAACGCTCTCACCGAGTGGGTATATTTACTGCCTTGATTCGAAATGTTCGAATTCTTTAAATGAAAATTATTATTATAAACTGTTCATCTCAGTTCATTTTGGAACGTATCCACTAACAACATATCCATTCAATATCTTTTTCCAATCTCTTAGTGTTCCAATACTGATTGAATGAATAGAAATGCCCACCATTTGTTGAATGAGAAGAACCTATTTATTCTTCCTTATCTTCTTCTTTTTCTCCTTGTCTTCTTTCTTCTTCTTCTTCTTCTTCTTCTTCTTTCTTCTTCTTTGTCCTCTGTGTCTTCTTCTTTTCTTTTCTTCTTTTCTTTCTTTTGTCTTCTTCTTCTTCTTCTTCTTCTTCTTCTTCTTTATCTTCTTCTTTTCTTCTTCTTCTTCGTCTCCCACTTCTTTCTGATTACTATTCCTATTTGATCCCTTCCGTTGAACTCTTGGCTTCCAACGGCCAAGATGGCCCCAGGAAAAGACAATAGTTGCACTAGAGTGAGATGCTTCTCCCCTCTGTTTGAAATGAACTTTTAGAGTGAGGAAAATGTAATCTTTGTTGAGTTATCAATTATTTCCACAGATTAGACAGAAATGTATGATTAGTCTAGTATGGTCTGGTCATACAAAATACTTTTTTATTTAGAAAATTTTGTACTTTCAACATTGGTTCATTCCATAAAATCGAAACGACTACAGTTGCACTAGAATAAGAGAGAGAACCTTCTCCTTATAAATAATAATTTTCCAAGTGATTGAAATCCCCATGCAATCTTCCAGTATTTTTCAAGTCAAAGATAGTATTCACTCATCCATCACATCTTCCTTATTCGAGTCAGAAAACTAGATACATTTATACTACTGCTCTTCCTAATTCCAATAAGCTGATAGAGATAAGCCAACTCATAAAATACAACTATGTTTTTGAACAATATTTAACAACAATTACATAGGAGCATAGAAAATATTAATGAGTTCCACAAAATAATGAAAAACTTATGATTTGGTATTCATATGATTTCTCTATAAAATCGAAATCAAGATATTTGTCATTATTATTAAATTTCTCACACATCAATTTGAGAAATGAGAAATTGTATTTTTTAGTTGTATTCATATTGATATATGAATGTTTAAATTTGAATAGTCAAGAGAAAAACAACATGAGCCCAAAATGATATATCTTCCAAATTTCAATAAATAAACTTCAAAGTAAGGTTTTCCACCAGACAATATTCATGATAGACAATTTCCAATAAAAACCAAAGATTCTAAATCCAATTAAAACCAGCAGCTGTTATGAATATTGAAGTTCCTCTCCAATACTCCGTTATAACAATAGGGGGAATATTGTGCCTTCTAGTGGTTGGGATCGTAATTCAGAGGGGCCCCTTTTCCAGAACCCAATCCGATTATTGCCATCAATAAGGTATTTATGCGCCACAGAGCCGGGCTAAACAAGCCTTCTTCAGTTGAGATGACTCAGCAATCAATAGTGTTCTTATAGCAGTGCCTTCCTTTATAGAAACTTGGTGCCTTTCTGGTATTAAATTGTATGATTCATCAAAACCAAGATGCTTTCGTCTTAAAGCAGTTAAAGTAGTTCAGCAGTTCTTGAAACACATCGATGGTGAAAATCATATGAATCAGAGGTATATGAATGATTGAGCAACTAGATTTCTAGTTCAACATACATACTCACTTCAACATCAATGGGGGTATTAAATTAAATGGGGGTTACATTGATAGAGGGGGTCCTATATCAATCAAGAAAAACATTAAGGACCGGTTTATGAGCTCGGAATTTTTCCAAGTCCTAGACTAAAACGGATGGCTACCGTAGCATCGAAAAACGTTTGTCTCAACAAGTTAGTGGGTCAGCAGCATAGATAGCCCTTGGTACATAGTGTCGATGCTAACGTTTGTCGATACGGTGGCCACCCGTTTTAGTCTAGGACTTGGCTGAATTCCAAGCTCAAGAACCGGCCCTATCTTCGTTATCATTCAACTGTGCTCAATGACTGTATATTTCCGTCGGTTTTCAAAAATCGAATTGGATACTCTATGATTATTATCGGAATCTGACTGCCGCTTGCTTGTCGTTCACTCAAAGTTGAAATACGTAGAAAATATTTCTATACTTAAACATAACAGTTGGCGGAAGTTGGAATTTTTTTAATATCTAATGCTGTGAGGAATGTTTATACCTTATACCATGTATAGAATATATATTATATTATATTCTATATTCTATACTTTATATATGCTATATTCTATACTTTAAGACGGAATCTCCCACGTTCTGCATAACATTACTATAGGTGAAGATTTTTATGGTTTTCGGAATTGAAGTGTTACAAAGGATTATTATATCAACAAAGATTGTATAATCATAGTGTGGCCATTGATGTAAAAGTGTGTTAAACATTTTTTCCTTACCACCGCAATACGTTTGCCAATATTTTCAGTTATGGGAATAATTTTTAATTATTTTGAGATATGTGTTAACATGCGAAATTTCACCTATTTGAGAAGAGGCTTCAATAGGAACGACATAATAATCAGTTTATAATAAAATCGTCTCTCTAATCATCGTATTGTTTTGAAAACTTCAAGTCATGAAAAACCTCACACAGACATAGACAAATTATATTTCAAAAGTGTACTCAACATAAGATATGATCCACGTATCTTATCAATATAAGGCTAGGCGTACACTGTTTAGTCAAGACAAGACAAGATTAGTCACGTTTAGTCACAGTACTTCACATAGTTCCTTATGAAGCAACACACACCAATTAGTCATTGCATCGGTGTGTTCTGCTTCGTAAGCAACTATCTAAATTACTGTGACTAAACGTGACTCAATCTTGTCTTGTCTTGACTAACCGGTGTACGCCTAGCCTTAGTTTTATAGGAATTTTTAAAATCATGGGGAACTTGACTGAGGTAACCAATAGAGAAAAATTGAATGACCACAACTCTGTGACCATACAGTCTCTGTAGTGTAAAACACCGACAGCTGTCGACTACACATAAATATACTTTACTTTGATACATTTAAAACGCAGTCAAAGGAATTAAGGACTCCCAACCACTCAAATCTTATCAGACAAGTTCCCACAATTCTACCCTCAACCAGCCAGAAATAAGCAGATCCTTCCACTGATTTACTATAGCAATCCGGTTGGGTCAATTGAAAGCAAACCGACCTTATCTTAACTTCGCACTAAAGAGTTATGGAGCTAACTAGCGAAGGTATAAACGTTTTCTAAAGATGTGTTGAGGTGTTTTTCTCTGTTGTTCACGGAGGTTCGTGACGACCTGAGAGAGAAGCTCTCAGAAGAGGTCTCTCGGGTTAAAAGGAGGTTAGCCGAGGCTTCCGGCAGGGTCAGCTATTTATGGGAGGGCTTCTGGAGGTCGCGTGGAATTTAGTCGTTGATCAAGCAACCTCTTAAGTCAGCCGAAGTGAGCTCAAGTCTTGCCGGATGTTCTACTCAATGACAAAGAACGGTGAATGGTCTTGTACCGTGTAATGGTGATAGCACAGAGCGGTTAAATTGTATAGTTACAGTGTTGATAACTTCTCAAAGTGCCCTAGAGTGATAGTTTGATAGTTACCGCTAAATTTTAATATTCTTGGTATAATTTTTGAGAAACTGCACTGAACAGTGTACTAATTTTCGAGTTTTACAGTAGATAAAGCAGGATCCGTTTAACTTGTCAGAAAACATATGTTTCAAAAATCAATATCACAATACTTAACCTACAAAATATGCTGAATCTCGCAGATTATTGAAAAGGTCTTTTAAAAAGTTATTCTTTGAAAGGTCTTCTTTAAAAAGGTCTTTTAAAGACTTTAAAGGTCTTCAAGACTTTTAAGCCTTATGATTATTGTGTCGAAGTCACTGTTTAATTATTACTGAAACAGCTGATTTCTGACAAGTTAAATGGATCGTGCTATAGACGTTGTTTTAACGTAAAAGTTGAATGAATGTTGTTAATAAATGTTGATGTAATAAAAATGAATGTTTATTTCTTAGTAAATACAATAAAAGACAATATAATAATTAATTGAACGGAATTCCTAATTAATGCCATATAATTTCGATCAGTAGGGATTTCGTTCAATTAATTATTATGATTTAACAGCAACTGAATAGTTGCAATATCTCATTTCCTTCCATCAAAAGACAATATATTCATCGTTATATTAACTGGGGAACTCGTAGTTGTCACTATGGTAACTTGCCATTTGACAACTAGTATTACTAGCTTGTATTTTTTCATGCAACAGGCCCCTGGTCATATAATATTTTATGACGAGAAATATCGTACGTAATTCTTCCGGGTTAAGAATTATAAGTTGTTTACCGTACTCTTATGATAATTCCGCACTCAACTTCGTCTTGGGCGAAAACTTATCATGTTCATACGGTGAAAATACGGCAACGGTGAACATACGGCAACTTCTTGTACTTGTAACAGAATATACTATTTTTATTAATACACGTATTCAGAATGCTGACATGCACTGTGCGTAAACATAAGCTGACATGCGTTGCCATATTTTTAACTCCAATAAACACAAAGAACTGTTGAAACCAACCGATAAAAAACTGGAACCATCTTTTTTCTAACAAGCTACATGCTGATATAACAATACAGGCTAACGACCGAATGGCAGCACAATCGAAATATTCAACTGCTACTTATATTCTTACAGCGGTGATCCCTTCAAGTACCCTTCACAGAGTTGTCCTTCACAAAAGAAAATATAATTGCTATCTCGATTTTCTACGCTATGTAGGAACGATGGGTGCTTTCAACTGTTTCCCCCGGCATTGAGGAAGGGAAAATATTTTGCTGGTGTATTCATTGGGACATGGAAACTGACAACAATATTCCTATTGAGTTTAGGGGTCTCTTGCGCGACAGTCCAACATTTGTTTGTAATGATTTAATCACAAGACAAACTATCTTCAAATAATCTAATCTATATTTCAAATTTCAAATCCAATTTGATTAAACCTCAATAAATGTATCAATTATTCAATGCGATTTTTAAAAATACTTTTTTTAAATGCTGATGTCTGTTTTCTAAGTGAAAACAAACTTCAACCATGTTCCCTATCAAGGGATAATTGGTTATGTTGGTGAAGTGGAACAACCCTACTCAGGTCTCCCCACTATTAAAAGCCATACGCTAAATGAATAAATGAATAAATGCTATTTTTCTGTCTTGCCAAAACATTGCATTGGGCTCTGTGCAGAAAAATCCATTTAGTACATTTTGTTCTAATGGAATAAATTTTTCTCATTCAGATCACAACTTGACAAGAGCAACCTGTTGAGAAAACATGATATTAGAGTAGACTCGAGTTTAAATAGAGTCTATGGTATTATGGTTTTTGAAATCGGTTCTAATAATGCAGTGAAATCATCACAAAGACAGGAGTTTAATAGTGAGTTTTTGTTGAATAATTTCCTAGTGATAGACAATATAGATTACTCTAATAACGTTTTTTGTACGATCTATGATTAAATTTTTTTTTGTCAACCAGCTTTCTTTCCCAAATTCATTTCATATCGCACTTAGATTTTGTTCAGTAAGAAAAATTGAATTGAATCTGATATTGGCATTGAAAATTGAGAGTGAATCTACGGAGATGTTAGACCGTTCTACTCTATTCACTTGCATATCTTTCCGCTTCCGTATCACAGAGAGTTTTCGATTTTTTTTCGGGATCTAATATCCAAAGTTAGAGCCACTAGCCTTGATAAGACAGTACAGCAAAAGCGAAAGAAGCTACCAACCTGAAAAAGTGTTTCAACATTTCTACGAAATCAATTTCCACACTGGAAATAAATTACCCTTGTGATAAGAAGAGGAAAAGAGAGATTCGGGTGGGGGAAAGAGAAAGAGAGCGGCTGAGAGAAGAGAAAGTCGTGAAATGATGAAAATATAGATTCTCACCTCCTTGGATTCTCTTATCATCGAGATAAGAAGGGCTGGATGCAACCCTTGGCCTAGCGGTCGAAGGTTCTCCCCTTTGCAGTGAAGTGATTGGTCGTGAAACTGTGAGGGGAAAAGAAGAAGAATAGGACGATGAAGAGGAAAAGAGAAGAAGAAGACGAGAAGAAGGCGATGACGACGACGACGACGACGAAGGAGAAAAAGAAGAGACGAGGAAGAGGAAAAGGAAGAAAATAGGAGAAGAAGAAGAAGAAGAAGAAGAAGAAGAAGAAGAGGAAGAAGAAAAGAAAAAGAAGAAGAAAAGAAGAAGAAGAAGAAGAAGAAGAAGGAGAAGACGAGAAAGAAGAAGAAGAATAATAGGAAGAAGGAGAAGACGACAAAGAAAGAAGAAGAAGGCGATAAGAAAGAAAGCAGAAGACAAAGAAGTAGTGGAAGAAGAGGAAGAAATGGAAGAAGAACAAGCACAAGAACAAGGACAAGAAGAGAAGAACAAGAAAGAAAAAAAAACAAGAAGAAGAAGTTAAATATACGAAGATGAAGGAGTAAAATAGACGAAGATGGAGAAGTAAAATAGAAGAAGGAGAAAAGAAGAGTAAGAAGAAGGAAAAGAAAGAATACAAAACGAAAAAGAGAAGGAAGCATATCAAGAAGGTAGAGAAGAACCAAGAAATTCCTCCATCCCAATCCCCCATTAGTCTTGCTATCGGCTGGCTGAAGGATGTATGAAGTTGACCAGAGAGCGGAGCAGAAGAAGAAAAAGAAGACGGTGAAGAAGAAAAGGGAGATGGAAAAAGGAGGATGGAAGGGTGAAGAGGGCGACCAAGTTATCAATAGGTCCATCTCGCTTCGAAATATCATTGCACAGCCCTTCTTCTCTTAACAGGAGGTATTGGCTTCTCCTTCTCTTTCTTCTTCTCCTTCTTCTTCCACTTTACTTTTTCTTCTTCTTCTTCTTCTCTTCCTCTCTTCTTCCTCTCTTCTTTTTTCTTCTCTTCTTCTGCTTCTTCTTCTTCTTCTGCTTCTTCTTCTTTCTTTTTTCCCTCTCTTTCTCACGTTCTACCTCCTTCCCTTTCTAGTTCGCTAGTGATCAGAATCAACTACTTGGGAAAATATCTTCTACCTCCACTGACTTGGCGAGACGAGGAAAATTCTATTCTAATTCAGTGGAAAGCTTCTTTCGTTTTCACCTCAATCAATCTTTATTATTCAAAGTCACATTAGAGCGAATGATTTATTTCAGTTTGCTGTTCTACTCTGCAATGCAGGTTGTTTTGGAGTGAATGAATAAATTAATCTTGTATATTGATACCTTGAGAATAATAGTCGATTCCAATATTGAAACCAAAGTTAATAATATGTATTTAAGGTCGAGTAAGGCCTATAATAATGAGCGCTTTCTACCAAATTTATAAATTTAATTCAATGAATTCTGAAAAAAATTATTCTGCATGTTTATCAAGAGCATTCAAATGTTTTTCTATCTTATCGTATTTATCTGAATAATATTATCCTATAAGAACTGCAATAATTTTATTAATTTTCATAATTCAGTTCCGCATAGAATCAAATTTTTATAATTATTCTCTCTAACTCCTAATATATAAATCATAATAATTATCATATGTATGGTAGGCCTGAAATAGACTTCACCGTACTCAGATTCCAATCTTTCATTCTAATTCAACTTTATTCCAAAAAATTCTCAAATAATTGTACTATTTTGTGACATTCAGAGTCACTTGACCCCAAAAAACAAAGACCATGATATTATTATATGGTATCATAGACCAAATCTAAAAAATCTTATCAATTTTTCAAAGCAAACTATCTTGGCAGAATAATAGGTTTTCCCAGTTGATATCACGATGAATTTTGTACGTTGGATATTTTTTGTACCATTTTTTTTAGATATAACAATTATTCCATTTTGCAAGATAATCCAACATTTGTTCATTGCTTATATAGATGACAGTATATTTTGAAAAACATAACAGCTGAGACTTGAGTGAATTTCATTGAGGATACAGTCTTATGTTTTTTGAAATAGGTTCTAGTCATGAAGTAGAATCAAATTTGGGATTCTTCAGCGAAAGGCACAAACAATGTGACAATAAGTTTTGTAAGGAAACACTCTTCAAATTCCATTGAGCCCAACCAAAGATGAACAGACCAATTCAAATACAATCTCCCAATCGCTCTCAGTGACAAAATACTCATATCGTGTTCCACGGCTCAAGTTCAAAGATCACAGATCTTCTTCTTGCCATCCTATATAACACAACACTTCAGAAGCAAACCAGAAGAGCAACCACTGAAAAGGGATCGCGTTTCGTTTCAGATTTGCAAAGTGGCCGCATTTAAAGGGTGTCCCACGAAATGCTATCCCTCAAAGGGCTCCTTAACCCCCAAATTCATCCTTTCTTCTTGCAAATTCCTGCTTTGTTACAGAGAGGATCCAATTTTATTGGATGACATGTGGTGTGTGTAGCCTACTATAACGTTTTCAAAGTATGTTTCAATTGAATCACTAGGACCTATTTTGTAGAACTAAAATGACGTCATCTCATTGACGTTTGATTTGTTTTAAAGTTATATTTCTATTGATTATTTTTGATGACATAATTCCACTGTGGTTAAATTCTATGGAATTTCGAGTCATATCGCTTCAGTTTGATGATTTTTTATAATAGAAATGGGCCTCAACGATTATATTTTGATATTCACAACATATTGCAAATTTACATTACTATTTTCAAACACTACATAGAATCATTCAAAAATTAAAATATCACAACATTTCATCTGTGTCAGAAAACAACCAGTCCTTTTGTAGTTTATAGGAGTTGGCATTCTTTTAGAAGTTGAAAATGACAGTTGAAAAGAAGTGAAGTTGAAAAAGTTAGAAAGAGAATTGATGAATACAGCCTGTTGGACCTGTAAATTTACTCTCAATAAATAAACAATTTTTGTTTTCATTTAATATTTCAGAAACATAAGGTGACTTGAATTTGAAAAAATTTATGGTGAATAAAGTTTAAAGAAGCTTTGAGAAAAGGCCCTTAGTATCATTTCCACATTACTGAATAAATAAATAGATAACTCCACATCTAAAACAAATTCCAGTAGATCTCTTCCACACCTCATCCACCAGCTAGCACCCACCTCAACCCCACCTTAATCCACCACAGCCAGGATACAAGCGGGTATACACTTTATGCTAAGTAGCTAGGACTACTCAATGCTGTTTGACACAGTGCTAATGGCAGAGTCGGCCGGTAGACCGCCTCTCAACTGGCAACCACACCGGACACACACAGCCAGCAAACCTACTTCCTTTGCTTTGTGGCCGCTCTACTCTGCACAGAAATTATTCAGTTGCTTAGCAGATGCTGTAAACCAGTCACAGCTTTGTATGTCTCATGATATGTGTGCATCACGGTATAATGCGTAAGCATGAGTGTCATGTCAAGTTGTGATAATTCAACATGGGAAGTTGTCATAATTTAAGGCATGTCATGTCACGTCGCGTCATGGGAAGTTGTGAAAATTCAAGGTAGATTTTCAAAAATTAAGAAACCTTGAATCCAACAGCTGACTTAGAAGGTACCCTACATATATAGTAATATTCATCTACACTAATGTTCTCATAATGAAATAAAAACACAGATGTTGTCTTCTTCTACTTAGTTTTATTTATACAAAACTTTAGTTTCGTCAGTTTCGACTCAACATTCAACTGATGATGATGCCATGAGCATCGAAACTTTAGTTTTGTATAAATAAAACTGAAGAAGACAAAATCAGATTCTTTCAATTTATAGATTAACAGCACTAATACACTAATTACACTAATGTTTTCACTTCACTTCAAACATGCAGTCATGTTTTTAATGTTAAATAAGCGTACACAGGTTAGTAAGACAAGACAAGATAGTCACGTTCAGTCAATATACTTCACATAGTTTCTTGAAGCAACACACACTGATTAGTCATTGCATCGGTGTGCTGCTATATAAGCAACTGTGAATTATTGTGACTAAACGTACAGGTTTCCGTGTTGTCTTGTCTTGACTAACCGGTGTACGCCTAGCCTAAAGGGTCGATTACATGTGGCGAGTTTACTAGCTACTATCCGGCTTTTTGGGGAGGCCACCGTAGCATCGACAAACGTTAGCGTCGACACGACGTAGCATCGACAACCTACAAATGCTTAACCTACAAATGCTGAATCTCGCAGATTATTGCAAAGACTTTAAAAAGGTATTTTTAAAAAGTATTCTTTGAAAGGTCTTCTTTAAAAAAGTCTTTTAAATGTCTTCAAGACTTTAAAAAGTCTATAATACATCGACGTTTGTCGATGCCTCCCCAAAAGCCGGATAGTAGCTAGTAAGCTCGCCACATGTAATCGACCCTTAAGAAACGAAACTTTTTCTACTTACTGACTGGAGCGCTTTCGAGTTTCAAGAAACCCATTTTTCAACAGTGAAAATCAAGAAATAATCATCTTTATATTCATTTAATTTGGCTGATGGCGAATGGATAGATAGGTATTATTTTTTTGCCATCCGACTCTACGGTCATCAACGACGTCAAGAGAACATAAATATTTTTGCAAACCACTTAATTAAGAGGTACTGTATAAGTGAATATTTTACCTTTTATTCAAGTGTTTTGCAAAAATATTCATGAAATTTGTAGAAAAAATATTTATGTTTTCTTGACGTTGCTGATGACCGTAGAGTCCGATGGCAAAAAAAAAATTTAGGTTGTTCAAAATAGGCTGTTGTCTCTATACTATAGCAGGATTCTTTTAAATTGTCAGAAAACAGCTGATTAATGTACGCTCGTTTACTAACGTTAAATCAGCTGTTTTCTGACAAGTTAAAAGAATCCTGCTATAGTTAAATACCTCCCACCAACATCCTAAACCCTTCAAAGTACTGTAAAAAGTTTCCGAACCCTAACAAACCTTCCAAGATCAATATCTAACAAGCATAATCTCCCTCCTGTAGATGCAGCAGTCAGTAATGTAAAAATAACCCGACAACAGCCCGGGAAAACATCTATTTGCGCGAACTCTGATAAAGTCTGACCGACACTAAGTTAAGCTGATTTTGATGTCGCGACGTCAGACATTTTCCTAAAGAGGAAAACTGCTAACGCTAATGTCGCCTTATCTGCCACGGGAAAAGCGCCCTGGAAAAACCCCTCTCAAGAAAAGATTTTCCGCCGCTCAAAACCTCAGTACGCGCTTGTTCGCTGCAATATTTTTAGAGTGCCTCTCAAATTAGCACAGACATTAACGGGGGGAGATTTGTTTGGGGAGTAAATCGACTATCTACTAAAGCAGGCTTTGAGATTGTTTGGTTTAAAATCTAAAATTGAGTGGTAAACCATTTCTTCAACTAATGTTGGAAGATAAACTTCACAAAGTAACCATTAAATTTAATGTTGAAGATTTATTTGCCTGTGTATATGTCTGGTATTAACTCTTGATGATAATTTTATGTGTTATCATCACTAGCTACCTTTATCAGAGAGTTCACTTTCGCTGATTGGTTAGTACGTTAAAATCCACCGTATTCCTACAAATTCTCATTGAGAAGATTCGTCATTCGTGAATCATTAATCAATATCGGGGTACCGAGCTCTGCTCGGGGGTAGGCCTACAAAGGCACAGGAATGGAAATTATAAAGGGAAAAATAAATGAAATTAAACAATTTTTCAAAGTACAGCCATCAGTCTTATGCACTGAATCATCATTGCACTATAAAAAAATTAATCTTCGCTTTCGAAATATTATGAATAATCGAGTTTGAATGCATATCATTTGAAAAATCGGACTTGTGGTAAAATTAATAAAAATAATAATTATTATTTATGGGTTGATAACTATTTTTAGCTCAGCTGTTTTGATGAACTCTTGACGATTTTTCACAAATAAATAAAAACAGATCACATGGCTAACTTCATGCCTCAAATTTAAAAATAACAATAAAATATGGAATATTTTCAAAATTTTCAATTCCTTTTAATTTTCTATAGATAAATTAAAATCAGAAATATTATTTGAAAAATCGCACTTGTGGTAAAATTTTGCTTCATAGAAATAATAATATGAGTTGATAACTTTTTTTAGGTCAGCTGTTTTGATGAACTCTTGACGATTTTTCTCAAATAAATAAAAACAGATCACATGGCTAACTTCATGCCTCAAATTTAAAAATGACAATACAGTACAATATGGAATATTTTCAAAATTTCTAATTCCTTTTAATTTTCTATAGATAAATTAAAATCAGAAAAAAGGGGAATAGGAGCAGCTTATGTCTTTCGATATTTTTCTCAATTCTAGTAATGGAACCGCTGGTTTTACCAACAACATCAAGAACCGACGGAAGTTTCTTCCTGTCAGCTGATTCTCTGTCACTGTCTCAGCAGCTGAAATAATAATCTTGTCTCACTCACACACTCACTCGCTCTCACTCTTTCTCATCATTTACAGCCGATGGAAATTTCTTTCTTCTGTCAGCTGATTCTTAAAGGATCAATTTCTCCTTTTTAGGTCCTTTAGCGAGTTATCCCAGGGATGAGACCCGGCGCAAACTAATTTTTGTATCACAAACCTCCTATATTCCAAATTTCGTCAAAATCGTTAGAGCCGTTTTCGAGATCCGTTGGACATACAAACATATAAACATAAATATAAACATATAAACATAAATATAAACATACAGAAATTGCTCGCTTAATATAATAGGATTAAGTGATACATAATGATTAATTGTAATACATAATAATTAACCTTTATCAGAGAGTTCACTTTCGCTGATTGTTTAGTAAGGTAAAATACACCGTATTTTTGCAAATTCCCATTGCGAATATTCGTGATTCTTAGTTGTGTTAAGTGATACATAATAATTAATTGAACGAAATTCCTAATTAATGCCATATAATACTCTGAAGACTTCTGCTACTGCAAATATTGACAACAGAATAATAGCTAGTAAGGAAATTCGATGAATTATTCTGATGTCAATATTTGCAGTAGCAGAAGTCTTCAGAGTATTATATGGCATTAATAGGGAATTTCGTTCAATTAATTCATATGATTTAAAAGCAATTAAATAATAATTATTGCAATATCCCATTTCCTTCCATCTTGAATAATACACTTCTAATCTACAATTTTCCTATGCCTGTGTTGTATTTGTAACATTAGATTTTCGTCTAAAACTGTACTCACGCATGGTGTTTCGCAAATTTAATGCGCAACTATGCGTTGGATTCAACAGAAATAAATCAATGAAAATGAACATTTGCATTAGTGGTGGGCTTATCTCCAGGGGTCAGTGAGTAAGGGGACAGGGCGAGCAAGGTTATCCATTACCGTCTCTATGTAGTTGGGTCCAAATGTTGAATACGAGTTCGGGAGGGGGAAGCCCCCCCAACTCTCTCGCTTCGCTGCTCACAATTCTGGGGTGGACATTAGAGAAGGAAGTTGGAGGATGAGAAAGGAGAAGGAGAAGGAGAAGTTAACGGAAAAGGAGGAGAAGGTGGAGGAGGAGGAGGAGGAGGAGGAGGAAGAGGAGGAGGAAGAGGACTGGGAGGAGGAGGAGGAGCAGGAGGAGGAGAGGAAGAAGAAGAAGAAGGAGAAGTTGAAGACGACGAAGAAGAAGAAGAAGAAGGAGAAGAAGAAGAAAAAGAAGAAGAAGAAGAAGAAGAAGGAGAAGAGGAAGAAGGAGAAGAAGAAGAAGAAGAAGAAGAAGAAGAAGAAGAAGGAGGAGGAGAATGAGAAGGAAGATGTGGAGGAGGAGGAGGAGGAGGAGGAGGAGGAGAAGAGGAAGGAGAAGAAGAAGACCAAGAAGAAGAAGAAGAGGAAGAAGGAGAAGGATGAGAAGGAAGATGAGGAGGAGGAGGAGGAGGAGGAGAAGGAGGAGGAGGAGAAAAGGAGAAGAGGAACAAGAAAAAGTTAAAAAAATTAAAAGAAGGAGGAGGAGGATGAAGACGATAGATAATAAGAGCAATGTAGGAAGGACAAGACAATAGAATGGATAAGGAGACACAACCAACAAAAAAGATGGGGAAGCATAAGTAGAGGAGACGAAGAGGTAAGACCGAGAACAAGGATAAAGTAGGATAGGAATAGAAAATAGGAGAGGGAGGAGAGGAGAATATGGAAGGAGGAGAAAAAGTGGGATAAAGAAGAGTAGTGGAATAGAAGAGTGAAGAGTGGAGGGGAAAGGAAAGGGACGATAAAGGAAAAAAGAGGAGGGACCAAGAAGGAGAAGCAATAAGAATAACATGCAGGGAGCAGTTGAGGGGGAGTGGAAAACGTGGACGGAGAAAAAGCATGGAAAAAGGTCAAAGAAGGTGGATAAAATTGAATTGGAGAAGCAGTGAGGAGAAGAAAAAAGGTACGGAAAAACATGAATGACGATGAAAAAAAAGAGAACTGACGAGAGGATGAAAAAGATAAATTGAAAGCGAAAGAAATGATGGGGAGGAGAAGTGAGGAGAAGATTGAGAAGAGGTGAAGAGATTGAGAAGAAGGAAGGAGGAAGAGTTTTTAGAAGAGAAAAGAAGAAGGAAGAGGAAGAGGAGTTGAAGTAAGAGAAGAAGAATTAAAAGAGAAAAAGCAGTGTGGTATAGGAGTAGAAAGGTATGAGAAAATAGAAGAAATGGACAGTAGATGAAGCAATGGAAGAGGAAGAGAAAAGAGTATGAGAGAAGGGAGAATAAAAATAATAGGAATAAGAGAAATCGAGGACAGAAAATAAGAAAGAGAATAAGGAAAAGCAAATGAGGAAGAAGAGATTAGGTAGGAATAGGATTAGATAGGACAGAAAAGACAAATTGAGAAATTGAAATGATGAGGAAGCAGGAGAAGAAGAAGAAGAAGAAGAAGAAGAAGAAGAAGAAGAAGAAGAAGAAGAAGAATATGAATAAAAAGAAGAAGATGAAGAAAAAGAAGAGATTAGATAGGAATATAGGATGGAAAAGACGAATTGAAAAAGTGAGATGATGAGAAAGCATTGAGAAGATGGTTTCTTTTTGCTTGGGAAAGATTGAGGAGTAAAGAAGAAAGAGAAAAAACTTTGAAAGGAGGAGAAAAAGCAAAATGGGAAGAGATAGAAGAGAATGTGTTGGGAGCGAATGAGAGAGAGTGAGTGTGAGAGAGAGTGAGTGTGAGAGAGAGAGAGTGTGAGAGAGAGAGAGAGTGACTGAGAGTTCAGAGCTGAAACGCGTTAACTGCTCATACCACACCACACACAGTGATAAGGAGGCCAACGGTCTATTATCACCACATTATTCACTGAGGCTCTGTCACCGGAAAACACATTCCTTTGCTTCTAACTAATGTCCTTGGTTGGGGGGGGGTTCTAGGGTGAAATTGGGGGTCGTTTAGATGAGGGGGGGAGGTCAACACAGTTTTCTACACACCTGCATTTGTTAGGACAGTGGAGGAACCTTACGTACAGTTTGATCAATTTTTTGTAAAAATAAAAGATCAAAAAATTTTCTCTACTCCTCACACCTTGTTAAACGGTTCACACAAATATTATTTGAGACCAAATCCTCTATTAAAATCAAACCTTCTCTCAAGATCCTATTTCACTCATGCGTTGTACCTTAGTAGCCTACAGAAGAAAAATTATAAAAAATTAATTTTTTAAAGTCAGTTATATTCATGAGTTATCTTCACGCAGAAGATTCATTACAATGGGTAAGTTTCAATAGCTTTTTATGTAGCTCTACAGCCGTCGGGCAATAAGCTTCTGAACTTTATTCAAGCCAAGTTTTCATTGTAGAATTATGGGTAGGCTGAAGTAGCTGGCATAATGTTATAGAGGAGTAACACCATATAACACCATATGAAGCATCACACACCGATGCAATGACTAATCGGTGTGTGTTGCTTTATAAGCAACTATGTAAAGTACTGTGATTAAACGTGACTAATCTCGTCTTGTCTTGACTAACCGGTGTATGCCTAGCCTTATACAACTGGGCAGTAAGCCTATTTTCATACGTAATGTTTATTTATTCATTCATGTTGGTAACAGTAGAACACTCACCATCTTAGTTATCTGTCCATTTCGCCAACTTTGTTCTCATTGTGCAAGCACTATAAAAATTATATCGATAATATTGTTGGAATTTATAAATTCTGCAATTCGTAATTCAGTTCAAAACTGTCACAAACTGTCAAACTGTCACTGGTGTTTGTGTTTAAATTGACGCCATCGGTCCCGCAAGTGTGGGTAACGGATGAAGAGGAAGGTCATAGCTCCAATCCCAACTCGACTCTTGACAACTCTTGTCAAAAGATAGATAAACATTTTTGAAATGTTCTACTTCTACATATTTCCCAATACTACATCAGTTTCAAAACCGACATAGAATTCTAACCCAAACTTGACTCTGGCCCAATTTTCGTCAAAGTCCAGGTACACGTTAGTGATGTTAGGAGTGAGGTCAGGTTGGGGTGTGTAGTGGGCACTTACAGCTAATGCTCATGGCATGTAGGCAACTTGCAACCCCCAAACTATCCATGTATGCTATTATCACGCCGTGTCTAATCAAGGTCGTGGCAACAAACCAAACCACGCACCAATCTTGACTCGAGTGCATTACGATTACGAATCAACAGTCGCTCGCTATCACACTCCTACATTGCTGTTTGGCAGATGCAATTCAACACGCTTGTTGCCTATTCAAGTGTAGTTGTCTAGATTATAGTACAAGTTATGTTAGATTATTGGTCTGTCAACTTATAATTAAGTTGAGATTTTAAACTTTTTCAAGTTGAATTATAAAAAATATTAACTCATAATAAAGACACAAACCCACTCACTATGATGCAACTGATATAGCCGTAATAAATTATATGTATTATAATGGTTGTTTGTCAACTTATAATTAAATTGAAATTTTAAACTTTTTTAAGTTGAATTATAAAAAATATTAACTCATAATAAAGACACAAACCCACTCACAATGATGCAACTGACATAGCTGTAATAAATTATATTTATTATATTAGTTGTTTTTTTATTGCTGTATGACAACTGTCAACTCATTACTATCAACTGATATGACAAATGAAGATACCAAGTACTGAATTTAGAATAAATAATATGACGTGATTACAATTGAATTCTTAAGGTGGGTTTTCGTTACTGCGACCGAGTGCCGCAGTGGAGCCCGACCCAGCGTTGCCAGATGCAATTGATGAAAAATCCCCAGTATAAATAGTTGGGGTCGGGCTCCGCTGCGGCACTCGGTCGCAGTAACGAGAACCCACCTTTATGCGGATGATAGAATAATCGGTGACTATGTTTTCTGCAGCACAGAAAAAATTTCTCCTATATTTTCATTTTGAGTACCTGAAAACACTAATTACCTCACTTAAACTTTATAGTGACTATAATTCAAATTGGAGAGAATTTTTTAAAACATTGATAATAGTGTTGTTATGAAAAAAATTTAAGCAAAAGGAACATTAATTTCAAGCTTGTAGAATTCTATCATATACTGAACAATAATGAGAGAGAATTTAATTATTCCTGATTCTAAAGATTTTAGAGACATTTTAAATCTTTTATTTTCATTTGCCATCTTATTTCAAATATTTTCCTTATAATCCTCCTCCTCCTCCTCTCCTCCTCCTCTTCCTCCTCCTCCTCCTCCTCCTCCTCCTCCTCCTCCTCCTCCTCCTCCTCATCTCCTCCTCTCCTTTTATCTCACTCACTTCTTCAACCTTAACCTCTTTTCCTCTTCATTCTCCTCCTTTCTTCCTTCTTCATCTCCTACACTCTTCTTCACCTTGTCTTCTTCACATTTCTATCTTCTTCTCCTCCTCCTTCCCCTCCTTCTTCTTCTCTTATACTCCTTCTTTGACCTAGTCCTTTTCCTCCTCCTCTCCTCCTCCTCCTCCTCTTCTCCTCTTCCTCTTCTCCTCCTCCATTCTCCTCCTCTCCTTCTTCATCTCCTACACTTCTTCTTTTCACCTAGTCCTCCTTTCTACATTTCTCTCCTCCTCCTCCTTCCTCCTCCTCCTCCCTCCTCCTCTTCCTCCTCCTCCTCCTCCTCCTCCTCCTCCTCCTCCTCCTCCTCCTCCTCCTCCACTCTCCCTACTTCTTTCACCTACTCTTTACCTCTTCATCATCCTTCTCCAACCTCCTCATTTACCACCCCTCCACCTCACTTTTCGAAACTCATTTTTGAAACCCTCTCAAGTCACGTGAACAATATAAATAGAACACTCTGATCCCATTTTCCCTGACAATAGAAACGACACTTACATTCCATGTCAACCTTCAACTCTCTAAACTAAGCTTCCCCGCTTTTTAATTTCACGCCTTCACGTTCTATTTCTTATAAATTTCACCTTCTTTTCTCCTATCTATTCTTTATTGTCACCATGTTTCATACTCGTTTCTCACTTTCTTTTCAAACAAGCACTCTATTCACCTCCACATCTTTTATTTTCAGTGAGCCCCCACCCCAATTTACTCCTTAAATCCTATATTCCCCACTCGTCCTACAGAATTCTATAGTTAGCACCTTTCTATCTATTGAACCCTTTCCAACACACGAAAGGAGGCTAGAAAAATTATTGGACTAAGGAAACTTATTGTTGCCTCTATATCCTATCTACTGAGTTCTAAATACGAACACATTTCTTCCTACAAATTCCATCCATTAAAATAACTCTGAATTGAACAGCTGACAAGGTATCCACACACAAGACATGCATATGAATTGCTACTTTATGGAATGGTATGTCTCTAAGTAGGCCTGGCAATAAACAACAAGCAACACATGGATCATAATTATGATCATCTACTCTATATAAACAAATAGTCAAGACACGACAAGACAAGATTACTTTTAGACAGTAATCATAGTTGCATGAAGCAGCACACACCGATGCAATGACTAATCGGTGTTTCTTCATAAGTGAAGTGACTAATGACTAATCTCTAAAACACTATTCACCACTAACATATGGTATAAAATGTCATTATAGTGTATAAAACACAAGTATCTAAGTGGATGAAATTCATGAACAAACATAAGTACACATTGAGCAATAAAATCATCGCTGTCAACCTAAAAGTTCTGTGACTAGGTGGCTCTTTCGACTTGATCCTGCATTTATATAGAGAACAACAATCATATGATCCATTGTTGTTGTTCACTAAGTCTCGAAACACCATAAAATTTACATTAAATGAAAATATAAAAATATTATTAGCATAGCAAGAGTTATCTGTTACTAAAGCAGCCAAACATCAAAAGTCGAGGTTATCAACAACTTGATTCATTCCACATTGAATAACAACTTCCTATCATCTTTTAAATCATACAAAGTCAAAACCCAAAAACATATCACTCTTGAAATTATGTTATTCAGTGAATCAGAGCAAAAATCAGGGGAAATTGAGGCAGTAGAGGGAAACCAAACATACAGAGAGAGAAAAACAGAGAAAAGACAGAAAGAGTGAGAGATATGTTATCGCTTAAGAAAATAGTGTGTCAAAGCAAAAATCAAGGATAAAAGTGAGGCAAAAACCAAATATTAGAGTTGAGAAACGTATATAGACAGATAGAGATGAAGAGAGAGGAAGAGAAAGAGAGCCACAAAGTTGAAATTAAAAGGAAATTGAGAGCAAAATGAAACCATATAATTATAGATACATGAATTGGAATGAATACGAGAACATTCCTTGAGAAAGAGAGGGATAGATAGATAGATAGAGAGAGAGAAAGAGAGAGGAAGTGAGAAAGAAAGATTTAGATTTATTTCTTTATTCGTGTAGATAACAAATACGACGGCTTAAATTCTAGATTATGAGAGCATCCTAGAGAGAGAGTGCATCAAAGCAGAAATGAAGAGATAATCGAGAGCAAAATAAAATCAAATAATATTATAAAGAGAGGTATACTGGAATAAAAACAGTGGAAAAAAACTAGAAATGTATAGAGAGGGAGAAAGAGATAGAATTATCAAAATAAAAGTAGGAGAAGGACGATTTGACATAAAAAAAACGACCGTATATGCAAAGTATTTTACAGCCTTTCCCTGCAGAGGCTCTAAAACCGGAAGTAGAAGCTTCTAGAAAGCCAGCCGTGAATCAGATTTAATACGTCATTAAAACAGACAGATCTCTGTCCCCCTATATATGAGGGAAAGCATTAAGGGAAATTGAGGGACAGCATCAGAGAAGTCCAAAAGAGGGACCGAAATGGAAGTTCACAACATAAAAGATAAAAGCTGAAGGAATGAATTCGAAAAGTGAGTGAAGGGTAAAATCGAATACAATTCTACCTACAGTATAATCAATAAAACTCGTAAATATTTATAAAACACAAATTAAAATACATCATTTATTAAATGATGGGCATAACGCTATCGCTATAGATGGATCAAAGATAGAACCTTTGATTCTTTAGTAGTATTGGACCATTGATAGAATTAGTAGTAGAATCTATAAGTAGAAAAATTATTGTCTTTTGTGAAAAAGATGGAAAGGTTAGATTACTTCAATCATATAGATAACAAAATATCTCCGCATACATTCTAGGTTACGATAGTTAATAACCGAAGTCATTATTCCTATAAGTCATCATTTCCCACTTATTGAAAACCATGGTTCAACCCGTAGCGTACCACGGGTAATTCGCTAGTCATGTTTCATGTATAACTTGAATGGTATATAGCCATATACAATACCACGTAATAACACAAAACCATAATATAGACGCAGAAATGTAGTTATATTTGGAACTCTGTCCTCACCATCGATCTCTACTAATACAACCATACTAAAGGGGGGTTTACGTTACTGCGACCGAGTGCCGCAGCGGAGCCCGACCCAGCGTTGCCAGATGCAATTGATGAAAGAGCCCAACTATTTATAGTGGGGATGCCAGATGCAATTGATGAAAAATCCCAAATATTTATAGTTGGGATTTTTCATCAATTGCATCTGGCAACGCTGGGTGGGGTTCCGCTGCGGCACTCGGTCGCAGTAACGAAAACCCACCTTTAGTTAGCGATCGATGGTCCTGACACACAGATACGTAATATATCGCTAATAAAATACGAAATACAGTTGAATAATACGAAACTTATAAATGTAGTTAATCCGTAGTTAATTCGTAGTTAATCCGTAGTTAAATGTAGGATCTCCGTCACCATACACCCATACACGACCGTGAGGGGAAAATCACAATTTTTGTTCATTTTTAATTCATGAGTTCCGCTTTATTTGTGTATAAGGTTTAGATTTGATGATAGCGTTAAAGGGGTATAACCACTCATATAGTTCAGTGGAGTAATTATGGTACTCATCGCTGAAAACAAAAGGTTTATGAATAGCTCCTTCTTGAACTCATCACATCCTTTAACTCGGAAACAACATATATAACAACATTCAATCAAAATGAAAAATACTCTTCATTACATTCCAGTACTCACGATTATAGGATAGATCGTTTCAAAAAAAGATATTGATTGTGGAAACGTACCTGCAACAGATAATGAAAATTTTTGTTATCAATACATCAATAATATCGAGGATCTACAGTACTTACTTGTGAATTATGCAACTACAGTAACTATCAAGTAAATTCACTTAACTATAGTAATTATAGATTCTATAATAATTATCTAGTAAATTCACTTCTAAAATAACAGTACAGAATATAAATAACAGAATTTTTAGTCCACTAATTTGGTGCAAAATAGTGGGTAACTTTGAGATCCATCAAAGTATCCTTTATTCAAATTTCAATTTTCAAGAAACTGCTTTACGAATTAATAAAAATATGAGTTCATTAATATTGTTTCACTCACTAGAGCATGTCCTTACGAGGTATCTGGCATAAATACCATTACAGTAAACTCCCGGTTATCCGAGTACCGATAATCGAGCTTCCGGGTTAACCAAGCCTGTTTCTACTTGCTTACCCACAGGTCTGTAATTGTGATTATTATATGTGTTCACTTCCAATAAACCAGTTTTGTAACCTTTTGTAACCTTTGTAACCTTTTGTAACCTGAGTCTTGTAACCTTTCACAGGGTTTATGTCTCTTTTACCATAACTGAACTTTACTTTCGTATTATCTGAGCTTTCCCGTATTCGAGATCGGCCCCAGTCACCCCGGATAATCGTGAGTCTAATGTAGTTTGAATTCAATTCATTTATTTCTGGCATGAACTTTGACAAAGATAGCCTATTGAGGACTCAACAGCTTCTCGTGTATTAAGTACAAGAATTGATCACAAAAAATATTCATAGTTCTCCTTCGAAAATATCCCTGATTAACATCGCAACAAAGTGTCACGAATACGCATACCTGAAAGCATTTGTCAATCATAATCAACAAACGGGGCGTCAAATGATTGATCCGAATCTGACCACATTACTCATTCACAATCAAAGTCGGATGATTGATGTGCTTTCAGACCTCTTAACAAAGGTGCCAGGATTCCCTGAAAGCCTAATGAATATTCTAGTTGTCCTTAACAATAGTAATATCGAGCTATGGGAATAGACATGTCTGGATAATCTGACAGGTATGGTGTATATCCAGAAAGGTGGCTTTTATTATAATACAATAATGTACAAAGTGCTCCTAAATTTGAAGTTTGGAAACGTAGTATAGATCTATTGAGATAGAAATAGAAATTAGATTTCTATTATTTCTATTGAGATCTCCATAGTGATGAATCTTATATGATAGAGATGAATGTAAGGCTAGGCGTACACCGGTTAGTCAAGACAAGACAAGACAAGATTAGTCACGTTTAGTCACAGTAATTCACATAGTTGCTTATGAAGCAGCACACACCGATGCAATGACTAATCGATGTGTTGCTTCATAAGCAACTATGTAAAGTACTGTGACTAAACGTGACTAATCTCGTCTTGTCTTGTCTTGACTAACCAGTGTACGCCTAGCCTACGAGAAGTGATTATTAGAATTATTAGAATCACGATATATCTTTATTTCCATGCATCTGTGCAGCATTGCCCCACCAGAACAGTTATTTACAATGTTCAAAGTATAAAACACTATTCATCCACTTACTAACTATACGACATGACTTCATTATAGTGTATAATATAGTATATATTATAGTGTATATTATAGTGTATAGTGTATAATGTAGTGTATAGTGTAGTCTTAATTATAGTGTTTTTTACAAGGATCAAAGTGGATGGAAATTCAAAAACTATACACATAAGTACACACATTGGAGCAACTCTCTGGCGCCAAAAAATCATCGCTGGAATCATTGACGAACCTCTAATCACCCTACCCAAAACAGTTTGTCCTCAAACAAACTCATTACGAACGACAGAAGGTAGTTGTGTATTTTTGTTTGTCAATGGCTCAACAAATAGAGCTTACCACCATTAGTTGTGTATAGAGAGCTGTAATAAGAGTATAAAGTAGTGGCATAAGTAGAGAGGCCTCTCTAATGACCCAGCTATCACAACTCATCGTGATGTGCTATCGCTATCATGGCTGCTTCATCAAACTGCTCCCAAGTGATATGCTTCCAAGCTACCAGCATCAGCAAATGAGGTCACAGTAAATGGAAGAATCTTCAAAAAGGCTTGAGCTTTTTACATTTTCCGCGAGTTTCTATGTATAAAATACTTTCGGGCTATATCTATTTACGTTCCACACTCAAGTGAACGCCTTTCTTACGTTAAACTTTCTAAAGGCGCAACCACATGATGCATTTTTGTTTGCATACTATCATTGATTTTAGATAAACTATACAGTATAAACATAAGTACACACATTGGAGCAACTTTCTGGCGCCAAAAAATCATCGCTGGAATCGTTGACGAATCTCTAATCACCCTACCCAAAACAGTCTAACCTGATTAACCAAACAGTCTAACCAAAACAGTCCAAGTGATTTTTATCTAAAATCAATGATACTATGCAACTTGTGGATGACATTTACAATACTTGACAAACAGGGTATGGAAATTCAAACTCTTTCCGAATTATAATTTCATATTTATGATTAAAAATGAAATGTAAATTCAATATGGCTGTCACTTGATAACTTAATAAGCTATTCGATGATTATAATAATATTGAATTGGAATTGAGTAAGTTATTATGAGGCCACTTAATGATAACTTAAACATTTCCACTAAATAATTTATTCACTTGAGTAAGGCTAGGCGTACACCGGTTAGTCAAGACAAGACAAGACGAAATTAGTCACGTTTAGTCACAGTACTTCACATAGTTGCTCATGAAGCAACACACACCGATTAGTCATTGCATCGGTGTGCTGCTCATAAGCAATATGTGAATTACTGTCCAAACGTGACTATCTTGTCTTAACTAACTGTGTAGTTCATAAGTATGGACCAATAAAAGTTCCTTTGGCGGCACATACTTGTCATGAATAAATTCTACATTCTTGTTCATGATTGTTAAGTTCATCATAAATTTTTCAATCCAACTTACAAAACATTCTTTGGAATCATCCACACAGATTTTGGTAGTAACAAGAAATAGGAGTTCGAATACAGCATTCAGGTCGGGTCTCGTAACATGAAAGTAGATGAAACCAGACATATTCTGATTTTTCGTGCGTGGTTTTTGCACTTTTTCCCCTGTTATATGCTCTGGCTCATCAAACAGGTGGAAAGAAATTGCGTGTGGATATGAGAGAACACCGTGAATGAACAAACAAGGAGTTTGTTTTCAATTTCGTTGAACGTGAACGAGAGATTAGAAAAAAGCCGCGTGATGCGATGAAAATTTAATCGCAGAATATCGACAGCGGCGAAGTTTTCAAAGGTTTCTCTAGTTTTTAGGATAGAGCAAAGCAGGCGAAGTGAAGAGAAAAGGATAGAATATGATTGTTTAAAGGTTCTAAAGAAATAACAAGAGACAGAACGTGTGTACAGTTCTTTAGATATCACCGTTGGGTAGCAGAACAATTTAATTCTTTGACCAGTATTTGGTTATTAGTATTCTCAGATTCATTTAATTTGACGCTTGGCATTAGATAGATAGATAGAGGGATATTATTTCTTGACTTTGCTCACCTCTCACTAAAATAGTGAAAGAGCTAGGTGGAAAAGAGAGAAAAGAGTAATTGTAAAACTGAGCTAGCCCCAACAAAATGTCATACATAGATCTACACCTAATGGATCTAATGGGTTGTGAATGACCAGGTAGTCAACTTGGAAATGAAATTATCAAATCGATCATCAGGCTTGACTCGTTTTGACTATGCGGCCGCATATTATGAACAGTGATGGATTATGACACTCATTGTGAGTAATGAGTCAATGGGGACACTTGCTTCTCCTCATCCTTTTCCTCCTCCTCCTTCTCATGCTCCTTCTTCCTCGTTCTGCACCTCCTCCACGTCATAACTTCTTTTTCCTCCTCTTCCTCCTCCACTTCATTCTTCTCCTCCTCTTCTTTCCTCCTCTTCCTTCTCCTCCTCTTGTTTTCATGATTTTATTTTTGTAATTCTCAACTGTAAAAATAGTACAGTACATTTTTCATGTTTTTCGAAATGCAGTAGGCCTTCTAAGACTTTGCATATGAATAAAAATCAATCAATCTTCATCCTCCTCCTCCTTCTACCTCTCATTCTCTTTCTCCTTCCTTTCCTCCTTCTTCCTCCCTTTTCCTTCCTCACCTCCTCTTCCTCCTTCCTTCCCTCCTCCCCCTTTTCTTCCTTCTCCTCCAAACTCCTTTTTCTCCTCACTCCTCCTTTTTCTCCCTTTTCTCCTCCTATTCCTCCATCGTTGCTTCTTATTCTGCTCATCCACTTTTTCCTCTACCTTCTCATCCTTATTCTACTCCTCATAATCCTCCTTCACTGATCTGACATTCAAGTACTTTCCACTTCCTGATATTCCAAGAACTGGATGTAATATTGTTGTAACATTATGATGAGTGCATATTAGACATATTTATAACGATATATTATTATGTGGAAAAATATGTAGAGAATAAATTTGAAAAAGTGAGAAATTCAAGTATGTTCATGATTGTATTTAAGAAATTCACAAGCAACTCATCCTACTTATAAACTTACCACAATCACACAAGAACGTGCCAAAATTTCAAACTTCCGAACAATACCTCAAAAACAACAATAATACAAAAAGAACCTTCCCCTATACCTCTTGATATAATATCAAAATAATCGAACAAGAATTTAATAAACACCTCAGGTAAAATATCTTCCAAATTCCACTCTCCCTACATACTCTCAACAACTTTGAATTTAATTACAGTACATCGGTTGTGTCTTGGGTTTCAACAACTTGTAACCCTCTCACTCTCAACTTTATCTTTCTTACTTCTCCCCTCTCCTCCTCCTCCTCTTCATCTACCACCTCCTGTTCTTCTTTCCCTTATCGTCTTCCTCATTATCCTTCTCTTCTTGTTCTATGCTCCCCGGTCTTCTCATTATTCCTGTTCTCTCTCCTCATAATCCTCCTCTTCCATCTCATCCTCCTTTCCCTCCTACTCCTCTTCTTCTTTTTTCTCTTCTTCATTTTGTTTCCTCTTCATCTCTGCAACTCCTTTCTCTTCCTCTTCTCTATCCTCATCCTTCTCTTCGTTTAAATCCTTCTCCTCCTCCTCCTCCTACTCCTCTTCTTCTTTTTCTCATCATCCTCTTCTTTCTCTTTCTCTTCTTCCTCTTCTTTCTCCTCATTCTCTTTTTCTTTTTCCTATTCTTCTTTTCTTCCACCCCATTTTCCTCCTATTCCTCCTCTTCCTCTGCCTTCTCTTCTTCAACATGTTTTATCCTTCATCCCATCCTTTTACTTCTCACCTCTTTCTTCCACTCTTCCACTGCTTCGAGGAAGAAGAGCAAGGTCCTCTTTATTCTCCTTCTCTCTTCTCCATCTCCTCTTGCTCCTCCTCTTCTTCGTCTTTCTTCTCCTTCTTCTTCTCCTCCTTTTCCATCTTCTTCTCCTCCTTCTTCTTTTTTTCTCTTATTCCTTTTTCTTCTCCTTTCACTCCTCCTCCTCCTCCCTTTCCTTCTTCTTCTTTTTCTTTTACCCCCATTTTTCATCATCGTTTCCTACACTCATCTTCTCCTCCTTATCTCTCCCTTCTCTCCTCCTTTCCTCCTCCTCCTACCTCTTCCTTCTCCTTCCTCCTCTTCGTATTCATGAGCTCGTTTTTCTTCTGCGGTCGCCGTGCAGACTCTAGATACTTTAGGGTGGAAAAACGCTTTTTTGTGGCTTTTCCCGCTTTTCCAGCAAGGGAGGGTTGGGAAAGTAGGAAAATTCCTCCAGTGAAGATTAATCGGGCGTCTGATAGGGTTTTTGGGGACGCTGTAGTCGTTTTTGTTGCCGCTTTGAATATTGCGTTCCGAGTATCGATTATTTTCTTTTTTCGACTATCGATTTAACCGATTATCGACTCTGGACGACCGCTTTGTTAATAACAGTGAAGGTATTGGGTGTTGAGTTTACCTGGGCCTCAACCATTTTAGACCAAATTCAATAATCTTCTAAGCTCTTCCCCCTTTATGATTGATATTTATTAATAATTAATTAAAATACTACTCAGTAATTAATAATGGCTTAATTTTTGACTGATTTATTCACCTAAGTACCTAACTGCGAATATGGTATTTATTGATAACTTGGAAATATAACTTGATTATACCTCAATATTTAAACAAGTTTCTCAACCTCTGCTCATTCCTCCATCTCCATGTCAGTGGTTTGTAAATCATTTAGTAATGAAAAATATGAGAGACAAATCCTTCGTCCATAAATATTATTAGTCCATAATATGAGAGACAAATCGTTCGTCCATAAATATCCATTAAATATCATTAATATCAGGAGCTTGTAAATCACTTCATAGTAAAAAATGTATGTGACGAAATACTTTAAAATTCGATTATTAGAACATAGGCAACATAGAAAATATTGCCTGCATAGGCAACATAGAGAATGTTGATCATTCCTCAGTTTTGGTCAAAAGTTTTCTCGTGATTTGATACTGTAATCATCTAATCAAATAACTATTCGATTCAGTGAAAATGAAGTAGCGTGATACATCATGACGAAAACCTCAATTTCTCGTTAAGAGAAAGGGTAACTTATTAAATCACTCACAGATGAAAAAAGTTAAAAGATAAAATGTTAAAAAGCTATGTTTAATTTGAGATTGCTTAATATTTCAAACGTTTCCAACAAGAAAATTTTGTTTGAGAGATCATTTCTGTAGAATAGAGGTGTTGATTCCACAAAACACGATTGGGGAGAATCATACAAGAAAACTCTTCAAGCGAATGTGACAAATCTATGACTAGTCCCGTGGCGAAGCGTGGTATACTTATTTGGTCATCGCCGGGTATATTTCCTATAGAAAATAGTCCCGGCGATGACCAACAGCTATACCACCTTTCTACTAGTCGTATAACTATAGTCGATATAACTTCAGTTTACCTCAGCAATCAACAAAAGACTGAGTAGTCAAAAGCCAAAATATCGCATCAATTATTTTCACACTGTCCATGAATACATTTTATAGCAAACGAAGAAAACGCTGATGAAAGAAAGTAATCAAGCTGAACGCCTGAAACGTTTTTACAATAATTTTGTCGATAAAATGAATATTGATTAATGGATAACTGCATCAGAACCAATAAAGGTCTTAAAAAAATATTAGAAGTAACCAAAACACTCACACGAATATTGTGGATGCTATATTATAATGCTGGAATGTTGTAAAAGCTAAAACACGCAAAAACACAGAGAAAACACACTCTATCCTCACACTTAAGGCTAAGCGTACACCGGTTAGTCAAGGCAAGACAAAACGAGATTAGTCACGTTTAGTCACAGTAATTCACATAGTTGCTTATGAAGCAGCATACACTGATGCAATGACTAATCGATGTGTGTTGCTTCATAAGCAACTATGTGAAGTACTGTGATTAAACGTGTCTAATTTCGTCTTGTCTTGTCTTGACTAACCGGTGTACGCCTAGCCTAACTTTGGAGTGAGTTAAGTAAGGGTGAGAGAGAGCCAACTGCTCCCTAGCTTCGTCCTCCTAGGCAAAAATAAAGGCAGTCAATCTAATCTATTCTATTCTATCCTAGAAGGTAGCAAGGATTGATTGAAAACGCCTACAACAAACAATCAATCCAACAAACCCGTTAAAAAGAGATTTTCCACTTTAAAACCAATCACATCAGATAAACAGCTAGCAGTTGTTAATGGCAGCGTGCAAATCAGTTTGGAAACATTTCGAACTTAAATCACCCGAAATCGATTATTATTGGAGCTTCGAGGTTGGATTTATGGGACTCAGGCCTCATTAACGAGCATTTAGGGCCCGAAGATACTAATCTTGTTTTCAACACGCATCAACTCCGTTGTAGCTAATGGGCTGGGTCTTTGTTCTAAGGGTTAAAGGATTCTTATCGCACTCTCTGCAAAGTCCTGTCAATTTCGTGACAATCAACTGATTTATGCCGGGTTTCACCAACCTTGGCCAAATAGAATTTGACCATGTTCAAAAAAGGCCAAGGCGCACACGTTAAAAAATTGTTGCAAAGAAGCAGAAACTCCAGCTGATCTTTTATAATGAATTTCAATTGATTGGAATTCTCATACATAAACAGCCGGATAAAATGCTAATATAGCAATTACCAATGTACACAGATCAATTTTTCACATAGTGTGATAATAACCTTTTCACCTGTTGATGCGTTTGAACATCATTAAATATTTGACCAATGTTGGTGAAGCCCGGCATTAGAAATTAAGAGTAAAGTCCGTATGCAACACCTTCGTTTGAACTGAGCATAACATAACTATAATAAAATTATAGAATCTATACTCTATTCACGGAGTCGAGAGACGGCCAAAACAGGCTGTTTGCATTTGTGTGCGTATAGAAGCGATGACTCACAGTTGTTTTCGATAAATTTTCTGTCTAATTCCAGTTCAAAATACGTTATTCAAGATCAGACTGAAATCACCTACTGCAGATAATAATAATAATATTTCAGTAGTTCTACTGTGAATCGGTCTAGCTGCTCCTAGCTAGACCCTCGCACGCACAGGTTTATTTACATCGTCTCTCCTTTCCCTGAAGAGATTATTGTGATAACCAGACTAAAGGCGAAATCAATGACACAATAAAGGGTTTTCGATTGCTAGATTTTTTCCTTTCAGAATGTTATAAAAATGAACTGTTCAATGCTCTATGATGGTGCTGTGATGTCATATTTTTTGCTGTGATGGTGCCCGCATAAGTTCTTATCTTGCTCGTGGGAAATGACATGAGAGATGAGTGGATCAACAGCTTTAGGTGAGTTCCGAACCACTGGGAGGCGAGTTCGATTTTCATGAATGAATGACATTTAGCGTAAAAAGGCCTCAAACTGGAAGTAATCACTTTCACAGTAAAATTAACTGGCGCAAGTCTCTTATTGAGTAGAAGAGTTAGACTAGGCGTACTCAGGTTAGTCAAGACAAGACAAGACGAGATTAGTCACGTTTAGTCACAGTACTTCACATATTTGCTTATGAAGCAACACACACCGATTAGTCATTGCATTTGTGTGTGCTGCTTCAAAAGCAACTATGTGAATTACTGTGACTAAACGTGACTAATCTCGTCTTGTCTTGACTAACCGGTGTACGCCTAGCCTCAAGAGTACTTTTATTTTAAGAAGTAGACACCGGCGCGACCACCAAGCCAATTCTCCATTAATTCTGTCAATAAATTACAACATGTTGCTACGATTTATAACAAGAGTATTGTATTTTGCAATTTTTGACGTACAGATTAGCAAAATTGTAAATTGTTCTTAATAACTATTAAATCAATAAAACAACAACAACTCACCATAAACTAGTAGTGCTGACAAAACTGTGATCACCGTGAGGAAACTCATCTTCACAAAGTCCTACAACTTGCAACTTCCGACTAACAAAACTAGTTTCAAAACAAAACTTATCTATCAAAAACTCTGAACAAGATTGAGATTTGACTTACAAAAACCTCATTCAATTTCAATCAATTATGAGATTCGTGCCCCAAGTCAATGGAGCTTCGTTCAAAGTTCACTTGAGCAGAAAATGTTATTCTCACAATTTTTTCACAACTTATTTTCTTTCAAATGCTTGCTCATGTACATTTTCCAGAATTTCTAATAGATATTGTTCTTAGAAACGAAAAAGTTTATTTATTCACTAGGATAGTAATTGTGGACGAATAATATTTGAGCTGTGCAGTAGGTTTTGCAGTTATTCCAAGCGTGCTGTATCTTATTACTAGTTTATTTGGTAGTTACTAGTTAGAAACTAGTAACATATTACTAGCTTAATTTGTTTACTAGTTTTCCTTATCTTATTACTAGTTTAGTAAGTGCAAATCAGTATCAAACATTTATGTCACTATACATCCCTTCACTGTAACGTTTCATCTCTATAAATATGAATGAGCAATAATTAATAACTTATGATAATTCTGTTTCTTCAATGTTAATAGTCTTCAAACGAGACAAACAATAATTATTGAATTAGTGAATTATTGAAGAAGACCAGTACCAGTAGTGCTATTTTTTGTATTTGATACAAGAAGTCTGCATTAGAAGCGTAGTTCACTTCCTGAACTTTGAGAATAAAGCTCTGAGTGATTGAAAATTATTGGACTATCACAAGAGTTCTCTAATTCTTGAAAAAAATACGCATGATTACAAAAAATGTTTGAACAACTTGTTTGCAAGCGATTTTCAAATATGCCGAAAATGTTTGTTCATCGAGTTCAGTATACTATATATTATGAAAATGTTATCACACACTATTGAAGCTCAAACAATTACAAGCGTCGTCCTTTTGAAAAAAGTTTTTTCATTGATAACAAGATAATATAAATTCCACTACTAGATCGAATCAAGATAACTCAGATGTTCATGCTGCAACTCTGAAAATTCTAGGTGCAACGTGATAAGGAATGCAGTTCACTTCTCAGAATTTATGGGTTCTTAGAATGAAGACTTTCATCACTACTCAATATTCGATCCACATTTTTAGTAATTACTGACTTTCAATGGTCCTCAATTTTAAATTTAATTTGAAGTGCTCCTTTCAAATCGGTCTTATCTTATGTTTTCTGTGAATTTTTGTTAGTATTGCTAGTTACTGAAATGCGATGGGTAGACAGTAGATACTATTGACTAGATTCTGTAACGATAATCCTCAAACCTGTAGATCAAACACCTCTTCACAACTCTTGAAAACCACAATTTTAAACTTTTGTAACAGTTTACAGTAAGATGGAGACTCTTCTGGACAAGTTCTCCTGGTAAAAATGTTCTCACTAACTCAAATCAATTCATCCAGAATTTTCTGAATAGATGATAACTATCTTTCAAATATTCAGTTTCTCTCACTGATGCCACCAAATTCGAGAAATCTATTTCATTGATAGTAACTATACATCAAGTTGAACAATTTCCATCACTGGTTCAACCAACTTTCGAGAAATTTTCGAATAATTGAAAACTTTACTTCAAGTTTAACAGTATCTACAACTAAAACGATTCACCAAAACCTCTTCAACAAACTTCTCAGGTGAATAAATGTATAATTCAAGTGCAACAACCTCTCCCACAGTTTTACTTATGATGGTAACAACAAGTTGAAAGTTTCCTCCACTGATTCACCTAACAAACTCTTCGAAAAAATTTCAAATAAATGAAATCTATAATTCAACTTCAACAATTATTTTTCCAACGATTCACTAAAAACTCGTCGACAAACTTCCCAGGTAATTAAATGTATACTTCAAGTACTTAAAAGTCTGTCACAGCTTTTCCAACTAATACACTGTCAAGTGGTGACAATTACTTAAAGTACAACAATTTTGCTACACTTTTACCAACTTGTACTTTGTTAAGTGATGAAATCTACTTAAATTACAATTCTCTCACAGTTTCACCAATTTATACGATGTCAGGCGATGAAATCTACCTCAATTACAATTCTCTTACAATTTTACAACTTATACTTTGTCCGGCGATTGAAACTACTGCAAGTACAACAACTTCCCAACTACTACTCGTAATATTCCGACAAATTCGCGAAGTACAATTACAATTCTCTTAAAATTTTACAACTTATACTTTGTCCGGCGATTGAAACTATTGCAAGTACAGTACAACTACTACTCGTAATATTCCGACAAATTCGCGAAGTATTTGGACGGCTAAGTATTAAGTCCAGGCTTCAACCTTATCAAACGCGGGACCGCGTGATACTGACTGGATTCGAACCCGGTTTCCCGACTACAACCAAACTTTCCGGAGTATGGGGGGCCACTCACGGCGCAAAATCAGCACCCCCAACCCCCGCAAAAGAACAGCCCCGCGTGACCAAGATCGTGCGCGAACTGAGAGCCGTCTTACCATTGGACAACGCTCGGCCAATCGTGGCTTGTCCTTTCTCACTCACTCTCCTTATCTTCGCAATCTACCGTCTCTTTCCAACAACGAGTTCTTATAGTAATGGGTAAGTAACTCTTTCTCACTCAATGTTCTCATCTTTGGAATCCCTCCATCTCTTTTCAAGAACGAGTTCTCATAGCACTCTTTCTCACTCCGTGTTCTCATCTATAGAATTCTCTTTCTCTTTTCAACGACGAGTTTTTCATTTTCAAGTCACCAGCATTCTCTTTGCAATTCACTGTCTCTTTTCAACACACAGTTTTCATACTATACTCGAGTAACCTTCATTCTCTCTCGAAGTAAATATCTCTTTCTAGTGAGCTCTCATAGTAAGCGATGAACAGACAGTATAGAAGAAGAACGATTCATTTCTATTCTCTCTGGTAGTGAGTGAACTCTTTCCCTCTCAATGTTATCATCTACAGAGTTCTCTATCTCTTTTCAGCTACGAGCTCTTATAATGAAGCCCTCTTTCTTACTCACTCTCCTTTTCTTCGCAATTCACTGTCTCTTTCCAACACAGAGTTCTTATACCTTTACTCTTCCTAGCGAGATCTTATAATGGGTAACAAGTAAATTTTTCCTAGTTACTTTATACTCTCCAAAATCACACATCTTTCGTCAATAGCGAAAATAATACGTAGTAATTATTTCATAGTACTATACATACTGTTCTAGAGAAATTTCATCTACATCTCATTGCCAACAAATTAGATGGAACACAATCATGATTTGTATAGCAGAGCAGCCCTAGATAGTGCTATGGCAGGATTAATTTTAAATGGTCAGAAAACAGCTGTTCCGGCAATAAGTAAACAGTGATTTTGACACAATAATCCAAAAGCTTCAAAGTCTTGAAGACCTTTTTAATGAAGGCCTTTCAAAGAAATTCTTTTTAAAAGATTTTTCAATAATTTGCGAGATTCAGCATTTGTAGATTAAGTATTGTGATATTGATTTTCGTAACAGCTGTTTTCTGACAAGTTGAATTGATCCTGCTATAACTCCCGTTGGATACACTTGAATGACAGCTGTTATGTTCTTCAAATAGACTGATCCACTTTTCATCTGGATAAGAAAAGAAACAAAATGTGGGGTTCTTCTCCAAAAGTATTTTGTCAAGGAAAACATTGCATGTCAAAAGTGTACCCACTACATTCAAAAATTTCCGACATCATTGACCTCTCCAATAATGTGCTAAACTTCTGCTGTCAAAGAAAGCCAACCAAAAAAGTGCCAACCACAGACTAATTGAAGTTTATGGCTTCGCGAGAGGGGGGGAGAGGAAATAAAGCTGTAGGGACACCAAAAGAGTTACGCCCATTTTTTTAATCAAGACAGAGACTTTGTCGAAGTGTCGTTCGACCCCCCCTGGTGGTTTAGGAGGTTATCCCCCCCCCTCATTTTGAAGGGTGAACCCCTCTTTTTGGCGGGGAAACCCGGTTTCGGAGTTTTAACCCCCCCTTCTAAGTGAGACAGAGGAGGAAGCCCTGTGTAGGTTTTCGGGGCCAGTCGGAATTGGTCATTTGGCAATGTTTCAATTTGATCAGTGTCGAATCATTGGCTTGTGTCTGAGTTTTGCCGTGAGAAATACTTCGTCATCAGTTTGGTCTGCAGATAGTACATGGCAGGTTTGAGGTTTTAGTGGTTTGGCACGGGCAAAAAAGACAGACACGTCGCAGATCAAAATTGAGAGAAAAGACAATGTTATATTTTAAACGTCACTTCCTTTTATTACTCATTTTTATTTTTGTAGTGACCTGTTCATGTACAGCAATGTGATACATCAGAATGGTTCTTAGCAACGCTTGTTGATTTATTCGGACTTCCATTATGGATGCATAAGACTCGATCTAAACTGTCTCTTTATGTATTTGGATTAAATAAAGAGTTGATTGAAGTGTTCATGTAATTTGCATATTGGTTTATAAATACGTTTGTGCGAGGTTCCACAATTTTCACCCCCTAACATTTAAAATTTTATTTTAAAATTCATAAAATTAATTGTAAATTCATTTTTACTCTTCCCCAACAATATTAAATAGCAAAGTAACACGTTGTGAACTATTTTTCCTTCCAATTGTAGAATCAAGAGAATATTCATGAAATATTTCAAAGAATTTTTTGAAAGTTCATCTAGAATTTCATTTGAAAAAACTCTGAAATTTCAGAATTGGCCAAGTCAAAAATGAATGCTGCTATACAGAAGATCTCCGGTAGTCTATTGGGGCAAACCAGAGGTGCTGGGTTCGATTCCCGCCCGGGGAAAAGTTTTTTGTGCAGCAGCATTCATCGAATTTCCTTACTAGCTATTATTCTGTTGTCAATATTTGCAGTAGCAGAAATCTTCAGAATATTATATGGCATTAATTAGGAATTTCGTCCAATTAATTATTCTGAAATTTTCCTTTGTATGGAACAAGACCTCCACATACAGTGACTAAATCGCCTAAAGATGAACGCAAAGAAAGTCTAAGGCTAGGCGTACAACGGTTAATCAAAACAAGACAAGATGAGATTAGTCACGTTTAGTCACAGTAATTCACATAGTTGCTTATGAAGCAGCACACACTGATGCAATGACTAATCGGTGTGTGTTGCTTCATAAGCAACTATGTGAATTACTGTGACTAAACGTGACTAATCTCGTCTTGTCTTTTCTTGACTAACCGGTGTACGCCTAGCCTAAACGTAATTACAAGTCCCATGTTTCAACATCAGAGGAAAAAAGTACCCCGTTAACAGAAAAATCGTCAAACTTTCACAGCTTTACGTGATCCAATTTGCTAGGGCAATGACTTCTAGAATGTTTACAATGTTAATTTCACGATCATTGGTCATGACAGCTACCAATCGGTGGAGGGGAAAGGAGAGGGTTGAAAAGATATAAATAGGGAGAGAAGATGAGAGAAACTGAGGAAAAGAATGGGAGGGAATAATGGAGAAGGAAGTGGAGGAAATTGGAAACCATTCGAAGAGAACTTTCAACAATAATAATCATTTCACAGTCTACTTGCTTTTATTCATTACCGTCACACAATTTATAGTGATAAGGGGCTTTCAACCACTTTCTCTTTCAAGAAAAACTGTTGTACTACCTCTTCACCTCTAGCTACCGCTTGTTTTTATAAAAGCTATAAACTGTAAACCTATAAAAATATGTCACGCTATATATGTAACGCTAGCTATAAAGGTGAATGTAAAAATTAAAAATAATAGAATTTAATTATTTGGCGGAATGCAAATGACCGTCATTTAATTTTTCCATGATGAAGGGCGATGCTCTGATGTTTTTTAAATATTTTATGAACAATATTTTGTGGAAAAAACAAAAAAAACATCACCCGTTACCATTTACCATGGAAAAGTTAAATAAAAGTAATTCGCCATCCGCCAAATTAAAACATTCTACTATAGAACAGTCAATAATGTGTTATTTTATCAAAGTGTATGAATTAAAAATAGCAAAAAAGTTCTACAGTGGAAAATATCTGACAAAAACCAGTGAGACGTTAAGATAACCTGTTTCGAACAATTTACAAAAAAAAATCTATAAAAATTCACCAACAAAACATTTTGTTGAATAGAAAAATGGGTGCCGGTTTTTTTTATAAACTACTTAGAATACTGTATTGTTAATATTAGATGTTCTAATATTATTGGAAATTTATAATACTATTTTGTTCATTATTAAGGTGGAAAATGTGCCTTATTATCATGAAGACTTCTTCATTAAAATTAATTAAGAAGGAGTTGCTCAGTCGAAATTCACTCAACAAAAGTTCAACTAAAAAGTAAACCAAACTTGTTCAAGGATAAGAACTTCACATCATTCAATTCAATACAATTCTTCCAAAAAAAACCCAAGAAGTATCTATAAGAAAATTCAATTTACCTCCAAGTAAACTTAACAAATAGAACAAAATAAATGAGATTCAACAAAACAACTGACCAAGTGACACGAATAAAATCCAATAGAACGATCCCTAACTACTACTAGTATAAGGCCTGGACTGAGGTTCACAGAAGAAGCAACTCGAAGAAAACTCAGTTGAATAAATTGCATTTGTTACACTGTTATTTACTTTGTTATCTACTGTACAAGATCACTTCAATACATTCCTACTTCGAAAAAGTTGAAGTTCTTTCAAAAATAAAAGTCTCCAATCAAAAAAGAAATTTATGCTTACTGGACTAGTACCTTGTTTGAGGAAAGGTTCAATGCCACGTTTACACATTCCCAGTCGACTAGCACCAGTCGATTAGTTTTCATGTCTTGTTTACACGTTGCCATTAACATTATGCCAGTAAAAAGTTGTCAGTTATTAATTTCCAGTAAAGCGGGTTCTCATTTATTTTAATAAGAGTCGCTTTCCCCAACGCTGCTTAAGCTATACATCCAGCTTAAGTCTCATTCGGAGAATAGGAAAAGTATAGAAAAAAATATTGAGCATCAGCTGTTGCGCTTAAGCAGCGTTGGGGAAAGCGACCCTATGGTATAATACAAGCAAAACTATCGTGTTATGTAAGGCTAGACGTACACCGGTTAGTCAAGACAAGACAAGACGACATTAGTCACGTTTAGTCACAGTAATTCACTTAGTTGCTTATGAAACAGCACACACAGGTGCAATTACTAATCGGTGTGTGTTGCTTCATAAGCTACTATGTGAAGTGCTGAGACTAAACGTGACTAATCTTGTCTTGTCTTGTCTTGACTAACCGGTTTACGCCTAGCCTAATATGAATGGCATTTTTCAACTTCAGGAGGTACCTACCTAATTACACAAAAGAGTGGTTAGAAAACAAGCACCGTACTGTAACTGTTTTTGTATTCTATTTTTCAAGTTAACACAAAGAATAAAATAATTATTTCCGTTTTTATGTAAATAATTTAAGTTTGTTAAAACGTTAAGTTTAATTCAAGTAATGTGACTAAACGTGACTAATCTTGTCTTGTCTTGACTAACCGGTGTACGCCTAGCCTAATATGTATGGTATTTTTCAACTTCAGGAGGTACCTATCTAATTACACAAAAGAGTGGTTAGAAATTAACCTACCATATTGTAACTGTTTTTGTATTCTAATTTTCAAGTTAACACAAAGAATAAAATAATTATTTCCGTTTTTATGTAAATAATTTAAGTTTGTTTATGTGAAATGAATATGTTTGTATTGTGTTATTGTGGAATAAAGATGATTTGATTTGATGTTGTATGAGCTTATTCAGATAAACCAGGTAATCATCTCCTGTCTAATCATCAATGATATGAAATTACGAAAATAAGGGTCTTCCGCCTACTTCAGTAGTGGATTACTGCTTCTGCTGATAAATGGAGACCGTTTAGCATTTGAAGAGAGCATTGGTATTCTGACGGAGCAGCCAATAGAGGAGTTAGAGTCCGCCTTCTCACGAATTCTAAACACACAAACACATAGCTCACAAAACTAAAGAACTCGGAATAAACTCGTCCTTAGGGGATTACAAAGTGCCCCCCTATCCACCCCAACCATAAATTACCCCCTGTTTTGTCCCTTAGAGTCATCCTCCCGAACTGCAAGATTAAAAACTATAGATGAGATCAACCAACCTTTGAAGGGCTCCTGTAGTTCAGTTTCTGACTTGTTTATCAAGATGTTGGATGTTTTGAAGTAGCCTAGCTATAAGGGGCATGACATTTATCAAGTGACTCAAATAACATAGGAGGATAGTTTATCAGGAAAATATATTAATCTCCATACATCGATTATCGATTATTATCAATCAATTACCATGAGAGTTTATTATCAGATTATTTCAAAACACTTTAGGCGCATTCCTCTCTACTGTGCTTCCTCCTCTGCGAAATTTGATTAGAAATCAAGAAGAAATTCACACTGATACAAGTCTGTTGCAATGATACTGTATTCCCAAACGATACAGTATTTACATTTTACAAAGCAGCGCTTTGCGATGTACGAGATAAACTTGTTATCTTATGAATTTATTTAATGCATCATGTACAATAAACTAAAAAGGAAAGATAAGAATGACGATAGCTTCTTAATTCCTTGATTTTCCCATACTTTTCAACTAAATATTAACCGTGTATTGACGTATATATTGATTTTATCAAAGGAAAGGAATAGGCTTACAGACAATCCATGAAGATCTTATTAACGCAAGTGATTAAATTCAACGATTGAATTGATTTTAATTTTCAACAAAACGTGGAAGAAGTATAAAATGTTACCGTATTTCGTTTACATTCTCAATTTTTCTAATATTTCCAATCCAAAAGAAATGGACATGTTTACAGACAAACCATGAAGTATTGATTGTTAGTAACTAGCATACTAACTCTACCGTACTAACTCTACTCTACTTACTTGGTCGAGTAGCTGTTTTCACTGCAATTGAGAATAGTAGGTAAAGTGTGTTGTCTAGTGAACAGATCTAACCTTAAAATGTCTCTACTCTACTAGCTCGAGACTGTTTTCATTAGGAATATTAGGATAGTGGTGGTAGAGTAGAGTGAGAAGCGGTGGTGGGGGAAAGCAAGTGGTAGAGTACTATCCCACGGTGCTATCCCACTCTACCAAAAACAAGTACTCTACCATCACTCTACTCTACTATGAACGTTTTCATTGGGAGAGTTCACAAGATAGTTAGTACTCGCCCAGGGAACTCTACCACTAACTCTACTAATGAACTAGGGACTGTGCAACTGAGTAAGAAAAAAGTAAAAAAAATACGTTTAGGCCCATGTCAACAAAAAATCAATAACGCCAGAAATTGGGGTAACAACTTATTGTTTCTTCAGAAGTATGTTATGTTCTGTCTAATGAAGCACCCGGAGCAGTACAAGGCTCTCAAGAGAAACTTCCGTATTGGTATTACACCTACATAGCCCCAAGCAGTACTTGTTCCCTATGTTAGATAGGTTCTGTAGTAAGTATAAATTGGATTACCAGACTTGTCACGGAGCAAAAAATAATATCGTTCACAATAAACTCAGAAGAATGAGTCGGATAACTCATCATCCAGATTATTGATTATTATTATTAACTTTAATTTGGTTCAAAAATTTGACATAATTACACTATTTTATTGTTTACAGCACTGGACCGTGAAGTTAGGACTAGAAAGTCCTTTCTACCACTCAGCCTTTAATAAATATGGGACTGCAATACTGAAGATCAACTCAAATGTCTGAAAATAATGAAATTATTAGGCGATAAGCGCATTCTTTATTAGGCGAAGTTGGGGCTAGAAAGTTGTCCTTCGCCTTCCTACCACTTAACCTTAAATAAATAATTAATTATTTTCATAATCTCCCTTGTTAAAAAAAGTTGTGAAAAATCCAGTAGAGTCTGCTCCTGACATTAGTCAAGTGTTATGGCTTGTATTTTATTCATACGCGAGTTACAAAGAACACATCTCTAGAGTGATAAATGTTTTTATCAATGTCAGAAACAGGCAGAGAGTACTCCATGATGTAGCTCACCGCATTTTTAAACTATATTCCATTCAGGAAAAGGAGAGACGATGTAAATAAACCGGTGCGTGCGAGAGTCTAGTACGAGTCTATAGCTACGAGCAGCTAGAACGATTCACAGTATAGTCCAGTCAATGAGTGGTTTTTAGGGGAACAAATACATATAAAGCTAATTTTTCTACCATCGACTACTATCATATAGACAAGTGTCCTGGCAAAAGTCCTGACCCCTACCCCTCTTGCTTCCCCCCCAGCACCCCCTCAAAGTTCAAGTTTGCAAGGGTTTCGTATATCGTACGTATCTCGGCTTCCAATGGAGATATCAATTCAAATATTTTTTCATTCTTCAGAAAATTAATTTTTCTATATTTTGTTTCATTACCATTTTAATCTACCTTGAGTAGTTCCGAAGTTATTTGTGAAAGAATGAAGAAAAATTCATATTTTTTGCTTAAAAATTGTATACTTTTGCAAATAAAAGTTTACGTGATTGTTCAACAGAAAAATGTTCCGAATAAAAGTTGTAGAGCGTTTCATTATCTTTAATTTGAATAATCACAATCTATATTTTACTCCAGATGAACATGAGAAAAAGTCCATCAAAGTGCGATCTGCATGATCTCGAATCGCTCGGAGGCTGAGCCAATGCATATATTAAACAGGTGGTTTCGTGAAAATAGTCCAGTCATTGAAGGTTCAAAACAAAGAATTTTTGCTTATAAATGCTCATATCTTGGAAGTCCTTGATGAAAGAAAATCGTGATTGATTTCAAATTGTAGATCGGGATTTCTTCTTTCATTTCCAATTGAAAATTTTAAAAATATTTATTTTACATGATAGAAACGATTGATTCTGTAAGTCCAAAAATTCACAACATGTCTTGTTATTTCACATTTTCAGCATTTTTTTAATTAGACAGAGGGTTTGAAAATGTTTCTAAGATATTTGAGCCTGTAGAAGATGAAATTTTCTACAATTGAAGCCCAAATACGTGCTTAAATCTTCATCTAGAGGCTATTTACTAACTGTCAAATAGTGAAAAAGTTGATGAATAAATTTTTCTAATTCTTTAATTAGGTTTAACTTTCTTGTTTGAGAGTGAAACATGAAAATATATATTAGATTTTGAAGAAAAATGAATTCTCTGCAACTTGATCACCATTTGTAATTTTCAACGTTGGTATAACTTCCTAATAAGAAGAATTCAACTTACTATTACCATGCATTTCTAAAACAAAACACAATTTTCAAATGGAAACTCTTTTTATACGAAGAATAATGGAGATAAGAATCTCGAATGGTGATCAAAATGTTGAGAACTCTCCACTCTTCAAACACCAATATTAAGTGGATATGAATATAAAATAATGTAAATTTGGAATTTGCAGGGTGCTTTAAACTATGCTGTTGTGTTCATTATTGATGCAAGGAGAGATGATCACATCATGCCTTTTCAAAGGAGCCTGCAATGGTTAGTTGAAGGAGAGAAGGCAATATTTCCTGTTATGTCTTGCCTATCATCTCATTGTTGGAGGCAGAAGTCTATAGTTGGCTACTTGAAGAGATTTACTATCTTTGCATAGGTTATTTCCAGGTTGTGGTTGACGAAACTACAGTATCTAAATAATATTTCTGTTCTACAGTTTCTTATATTTTTCAGGACTATTAATCTGTATTGGGAGTTGGATTTTTCAGGAAAGTTATATAATTCAACATTTATTTCCAAAATGGCAGCCAAAACTAGGGACGATAGGAATTTGGCCTATAAAGTGAAGCCAAGCTATTAGATCTAAACGATTTAGTTGCGACTGAAGTTCATTATCTCGGACAATGTTATAAGAGGTTTTGTAATCCTGAACTTGATGAAAAAAAATTGTAGGACGTTCATCATCAACTGAATCCGATTACTAATTTCATTGAGGACGACAATGAGTGCTGGTATTCATTCAAAGAAATAATTGCATGGTTTTGTTACAGACTTTCAAGTCTTTGATTATTTGAAGTCAAGAATTTAATATTTCTTTTAAAATATCGGCTAGTTGTATGAGTACAAATACATCTTGGATGAAAAGTACGCATTTCACATACTAGTCACAACGTAAGTTTGTGGTTCGATAAATAGGTAAATAAACGTTGAGGGCGATTGTTAAATAATTTTCTTAGGAAGATAGTAGGAATTATTGAAGAAGACATTCATTTATAATGAATTATGGGTGTGGAAAATACGCAAATTAATATTTGAGTACTAGAAAATGCAGTATTATGCAGTATAAATATTCTTGTAATAGAAGAAATTTTATCCTGAGCATGTACAACTTATCAGAGTTAAAAAGCCTCAATGAACTCTCTGGTAAGATAGGCAATTCAAGTGTAAGCACTTAACCGAAAATATTATTATTCACGTATGTTAGTGAAGTCTACTGATAACTTATGTAGCAAGACTTACACCAGCAACATTAGTTACCAACATTAATTGATAAGATATGAAAAGATACTATCAATGGATCATTATTTCTGTCAAGAATAAACGTATTCTAGAATTTTTTCTGAGAGAATATGACTTTTTAATTACGTAGAAATTATCTGTAAACAGTAACAGCAGTGCCCTTCAGCAGCAAGTTACAATGGTGCGGCGGTGGCCATTGGTCTATTTCAAGCCATCATTTCCCCAGCAAACATTAAAATAGTAGACACATCAGTTCAAATTTAATCCAGATGTTCATGAATTCAATCATTGTGAAAGAGGGATTCGTAATACTATACAATGATATTATGTTTTAAGTCTCTTTAGGCTATATACATTATTTACCATATTAGAATTAAAAAAAAAAAAATGGTCGCCAATGTAGAAATATCAATTGAATTATAACTTTTATGAAAAATTCATCACCAAATACAGATTAATAGTCCAGAATAATATAAGAAATTGTTGGTTTAGAAACATCATTTAGATAGATTTGTTAACCACATAATAAGCTACGCCTGGATCAGTCCATCAAGCGCAGCGAGATCGTGTTTAGCGCACATTAATGGACGAATTAAGATTTTAGGATGGTGATTAAATATGGGTTATGATACATCATTTTGAAGATCTTGAAAAGATCTACAAGTTTTAAATGTAAACCTTTGGTAAAATATGCTTGTATAAGCTTTTATTCAACAAAATGTAAATTTATGAGGCAAAAATTTCGTTTTTCCCTCACATTGTCTGGTAATAACTTTTGAATGGAACGAGATACGTTCGTGTTTCCTGTAACAAAATTGTAGGTAATAATGTCCTGGAAAATATGAGATCAAGTTTGATTCAATATCTTTATCGAGGGCTGAGATAAACCCGATATACGAAACCCTTGCAAACTGAAACTTTGGGGGGGCATTGGGGGGGAAGCAAGAGGGGTAGGGGTCAGGACTTTTGCCAGGACACTTGTCTATATGATAGTAGTCGATGGGAGAAAAATTAGCTTTATATGTATTTTTTCCCCTATCGGGGGTTTTTTGGAACTCATTGACTGGACTAGTAGAACTACTGAAATAATATTATTATTGTCCGCAGTACGTGATTCCAGTCTGACTTTGAATGAACGTATTGTGAACTGGAATCGGACAGAAAATTTATCGAAAACAGCTGTGAGTCATCGCTACTACTCTACAGGGTGTTTCAGAACTCCCTACCAATACTCTAGGGCATTGTTCCTGGTCAAAAACCATATCTAAATATCATATTCAAATTGTCCAAAAGTACTTAGTCACTCACACAGCTGCCATTTTGTTTTTTTCACTTATCATTTTTTATTTCAATAATGGTGAAACATATGGAATTGAAACTTTGCACCAACATTCATGACAACTAGACAAAGCTACAAAAAAATTATGACAATTTTTCAAATCCATAAAACAAAATGGCGGCCATTTAAAATGTTGTTTCTTGAATAACTCGAAAACCGTTGATAATACGAAAATTTTACAAGAATAACTTTTTTTAGTAAATTCAATTACAAATCGATTAAAACCTTATTTGTTAAGATTGGATCAATATTGACTGAGATATGGCAGCTTTAGTGATAGGTGACCGCTGGAGGTTACTTGCACTCCTTTTTACTGTCTTTAAAATTCACTCAAAACAATCTAAAATCGCTTTAAAATAACATGCAAAGCAGACGGAGACTGTTGCATTTTTGTAACAGACTTTATCCGCAAGCCCAGGATGCACTGCAACCAGCCTCCAGCGTTCACCTATCACTAAAGCTGCCATATCTCAGTCAATATTGGTCCAATCTTGACAAATAAGGTTTTAATCGATTTGTAATGAAATTTACTAAAAAAAGTTATTCTTGTAAAATTTTCGTATTATCAACGGTTTTCGAGTTATTCAAGAAACAACATTTTAAATGGCCGCCATTTTGTTTTATGGATTTGAAAAATTGTCATAATTTTTTTGTAGCTTTGTCTAGTTGTCATGAATGTTGGTGCAAAGTTTCAATTCCATATGTTTCACCATTATTGAAATAAAAAATAATAAGTGAAAAAAACAAAATGGCAGCTGTGTGACTAAGGACTTTTGGACAATTTGAATATGATATTTAGATATGGTTTTTGACCAGGAACAATGCCCTAGAGTATTGGTAGGGAGTTCTGAAACACCCTGTATATTAAAAGACTTATAAAACTAATGACAGTCACTGTGACCTTTATATTAGTCTATCTTGAAAGTGGTTTACACAAAAATATACATTAGTTGTCCTTAATGTGCCGGTTTTTGGAAAAAATACGTTTTTCATGTAAAATATTCAAAATAAGCTCAGCTATAAGCTATATTCATAGCATAATAATAACAGCAGACATAATGCTATATTTATATTCATTATGCTATACTGTGGATCCCCTGTTTCACGTAGCTCAAAGGACTGGGGAAAAATTCGTTATATCGTGGTATTCGTGAAAACAGGGTTGCAATGTACACTACTGTACATTTTGTGTTTTCTACGTTTGAAGGTGATTTAAAATGAATACGTTAAATCGGGGTATTCGTTACATCGGGATTCGTAAAACGGAGGTTCCAGTTCATTTGGTTTGTTTATGGTAGCAGTTCCAGTCTCTGGCGTTTGTCGAAACTGCCTAGAGACTGGAACTGCTAGCATACACAAACCAAATGAACTGCAGCCCCGGTTTTACGAATCCCGATGTAAAGAGTACCCCGATTTAACGTATTCTCTTTAAATCACCTTCAAACTTAGAAAACACAAAATGTACAGTAGTGTACATTGCAACCCTGTTTTCACGAATACTACGATATAACGAATTTTTCCCCAGTCCTCTGAGCTAAGTAAAACCGGGAATCCACAGTATAGCATAATGAATGGATTATGTCTGCTGTTATTATTATCATCCTATGACTATTATGATGATCTCTGCTGCTCGATAGAGTATTGAAAAAATGGCAGCATATTTGCAAAAAGCAAAAGTCTGTGTCCTGCGTGCTTAGGCTAGTTATATTATTAAAATACATTATTGAAAAAAGAAGCATTCTCCAAAATTTATCAATAATGAAAACTTAAAACCGTTTGAATAATAGTAATTACATCAATTATCTTCATATTTATATAATATATTCACCAAAAATCGGGACATTTTTCCATAAATTAGGATATTTTAATCAAAAATCGGGACATTTTTTCCAAAATAGAAGGAAAGGGTTGATGAATAAAACCGAAAGAGAGTAAGAAAAACGATTATCGTTAGAGAGAAAAGATAACGAAAAGGACAGGAGGAAAGAAAAAATGTGTAAAAAAGGGACGACAAAAAAACTCAAACATGAAAAGCACAAGCTTGCGTAAAACGGTGGCACTTAGCTAGACAGATATTGGTTTTGATATCAGGCGTTTCCTCAGCTTTCAATAAGTTTCAGCCCCTATCTTGTGGTGTGGAGGGGGAGGGTAAGTGATAAGAAGGGTGTGTTATAAACCCCCCCCCCACGCCAGCAACCACCCAAGTCAGGACCTTTTAACATTGACATGTCATATATGTGTTGAGTCAGTCAATGCCAAGCAAGATTGTCAGGTTTGAAAGTTCTTGCCTTGCTTATAGAATGCGGCTTTTACACGTTCCCTATACCATTATAGATTGAACATCTACTATACTGTATAGCTCACTACCCTCTTTAGTCCTTTACAATCGAACTAGCTTTCAATCTTATCAGACACTTACTTTGCAAGCATTATCAAGTCGTTTTTTATCTTGATGGTGTTGAATTTTTGTTACTTTTTATCCTAGCACTAAAGGCGAAGCGTGGTATACTTATTTGGTATACTATTCCTATAGGAAATATACCCGGCGATGACCAAATAAGTATACCACGCTTCGCCACGGCCTAGCACCTAGTTTGACACTGAAATAATATACGAACAAAATCCTCATTCAATAAAACAAAACGGTTTTTGAGTTATTTGTGCATCTAGACATCTAGACTAAAGTGCAACTTTTTTTTCCTGAGGGAAAATGTTGATTGAAAATGTTGAAACAATTTCCCTGAGGGAGAAAAAGTACTTTAGTCCTGTGATGCACACAACATTTTTCCTCCACCTACATTAACAGGCTAAGATAAGGAAATGTATAATTCAATTTTGTGGCTTAGTTTGTGGCTTAGTCACAAAATATCATAGAGATGCTTCCCATGTTATTCAAATGGAGTTACTTTCAGTCCCTAGGGAATAAAGTTGTCACTTTATTCCCTAGAGAGAAAAAGTGATACTTTAGTATTCGATTCCAGTGAGTAAAATGCGACTTTAGATAGTAGGTGGAGGAAAAATTTATTTATTTATTTGGCGTACGGCTTTTAATAGTGGGGAGACCCGAGTAGGATTTTGAAATAAAACCGTTTCAAATCCTATCAGAGTCCATCAGATTGCTCCAAACCTTGTTCAAAATTTGAACATTGAAAAGTCTAAAGAACTGAAAGTCTTGTTCAACTTTTGACAAGACTAATGGCCAGTTGCAGGAAAATTCAATTGAACTTAACCGCCGTTAAATGATGTCATCTAACGGAACCAATGAACGAATTCGACGTCAATGCAATATGACGTCATTTTACGGTGATTGGAATTGCAACTGGTCGTCTGATTCAAAGTATGAGAAAAACTTTAAAACTATTTGAAATGGTGTCGAATTCCTTCAATCCCTATGAAGTATTTCATTGTTCAATGACATCAAATCTTAGGCTAGGCGTAGTCACGACGTTAGTCACGTTTAGTCATAATAATTTACATAGCTGCTTATGAAGCAGCACACACCGATGCAATGACTAATCGGTGTGTGTTGCTTCATAAGCAACTATGTGAAGTACTGTGACTAAACGTGACTAATCTTGTCTTGTCTTGACTAACCGGTGTACGCCTAGCCTTATTCAATATTTGACAATACTTTTGAAGTATCTTCTCCAATATTTGACAAGACTTTTGAAGTATTTTCTTTAATATTTGACAAGACTTTTGAAGTATCTTGTTCAATATTTTTGTAAACACTATTAAAATCTTCATCAACTATCCAACAATATGTCAAGCTCTTCCATTTATTTGTATTTTACAAAGAAATTAATCGTGTGGTTAATATTTGTTTTATTTTGATCCAGCACAACAATAAACTCGCAAAAAAGTAACAATGAATTGAATTACAGGAGTATATCAGGATGAGATTGGATGAGACAGAGTTCAAACTGATAAGACGATAAGTTTCCAGTAAGATATCTCACTTCAGCTACCAGTTACCAAGTTGGGTAACTTATCTTGTACAAGTAATAAAGGGGGAGAAACATCTCAATCTTGAACGATGGAAATTGGCGCTTTTCCCACGTCTCCTCCTCCTCCTACTTCTCCTCCTCGTCCTCCTCCTCTCCTCCTCCTCCTCCTCCTCCTCCTCCTCCTCCTCCTCCTCCCTCCCTCCCTTCTCTTCTTCTTCTTCACTCTACAGTCCCCCTCCAACCATCACCATCATCACCAACGAAATCGTTCATTAAAACTTTGCCAACGAGTTTGTAACTTCCTATTGACACTAGAGAATTTATTTAGGTTGATGATTCAATTTCATAAATTGAGCCGCTACCGAGTTGGCTCGCTCATCTATCCCAGCATCTTCAGTGATATTGCCTAAGAAACTTCAATGGTTTGATAAGAAACAAAACTCATTGCAATACAGTTATTCCGAGTGTTGGCCAAATTGAGTTTTTGTTTTTGCAATAACAACACTGCCCGGCTAATTAAATTGTGCTAGATATTGTTTTCAATAAATTTTTCCTGTATACTGTTTTCATTTATCTAGATAAGCTTGCAAAGTTGGTGATTGAGTCAGCAATATTCTTGAAAATTTCATTAAGTATAGGATACAATTCTTCAATAAATAAAAATGTCAAAGTGTATTGTTTTTTAATTGCTTCATCCTGTAACCTGCTTTAACTTATCTATTCAAGCCGGCAATATTCTTGAAAAGTTCAAATTCGATTCTGAATTTATTTCAAGTTGAAAGAAATATTCACACACTTAGAGGAGTGATTTACAGAGAAATTTATTGTAGTTCACTTTTTTCTGAGAATAAAACGAATTTGAATTTGAAAATATTCATCTAAAAATATTCAAATAAAATCTGAATTTGGAAGTATTCATCTAAAAATATTCAAATAAAATTTGAATTTGAATATATTCATCTCTCTGACAATCTAACAGATTGTTACAGCTATATTATCACAATTAATACAGTATCAATGTCCAGTTCAGAACAATTTATCGACAACCAACAGGACCCCAATCACTTGATAAGAGCAAAAGTTTCAACAAACGTCATAAGATAATAAGGCTAGGCGTACACCGGTTAGTCGAGACAAGACAAGACGAAATTAGTCACGTTTTGTAACAGTAATTCACATAGTTGCTTATGAAGCAGCACACTCGGATGCAATGACTAATCGGTGTATGTTGCTTCATAAGCAACTATGTGAAGTACTGTGACTAAACGTGACTAATCTCGTCTTGTCTTGACTAACCGGTGTACGCCTAGCCTTACTCTTCCTATCATCTATAAACTACTCCAGTAGCACTCCAAAAAGACGTTACCAACTCTAGAGTGAACACGACATTAAAAGCTTCAATCAATTTTGAAGCCAACCCTGCAACACTTCAATTAACAAGCGAGGAAATTCTTGGTTTGTTATTGTCAGCACTTGAGCCCTAAAATTACAAGCACAATCCCTCCTCCTCATACTCACTCTCTCTCACTTTCTCACCCACTCACTCTCTCTCTCTCTTTTCCTCCATAGTTTTGCACACTTCGTCACGGTCATTACGCTAATGAATAATCAAAACTTGCACAATTACTTGAACAATTTGAAGCGTACTTGGGAGCAACTTGACAACACATTGATTTTCATGTCATTTCGTTGCTCCTGGATGGGGGACAGGAATATATCTAGATCTAGAGCTATGGATCATTTATCAATCCAATGCTATTATCAATTTCAAAGTGGTGTTTTAATCACTACATCAAATAATAATTGGTAACGATTCCAGATAATAAATTCATATAATTTATATCCACCAATAATTGTTGGATGAAACTCTTTATAGAAAGTTATAGCTTGGTGATTTGCTTAAAATTTATAAATATATATAGTTTTCATAAACTGAATCTGGAAAAACTGTGTCTTCATCCCAAAAAAGTGAGAAACTTAGGTACAACATTTTGACCTACTTCAGTTTTTCTCAATTTTCTTGCAAAATTCAAGATTTCGTGAAATTTCCATATCGCTAGAATTAAAGACAATGAAATTCTCTACAAAATGAGTGGTGAACATTAATTTTTGGATGAGTGGATCCGGAGATACACGGTTATCGAAAGAACGGCAGTTTTTGATAAGCGCTGTCTCAGCTGTAGATAACAGCCATACAGCTACACGCACACGGCCTCAGTAGCCTACTGATATGAGATAAGGGAAAGCTAATCACTTTTCGCTACATATTGCAACCAAACCGTTCCCCAACGACATGTTTTTATTTACAAAATATGTTTGTCTTTTCAATTTTTCTTTCTGAAATCAAATACCTGTAAGCAATGGTTTTATCTCAATGTATCTACTGGTAGACTATGTATTTACCGGTAAAGATTACCGGCTTTTAAGAACCAAGTTTTGAAACAATAATAGTAATGGCAATTCAGCAATTCTCACCCCTAAATTCAAGTCTAGAATCTCAATTTGAATAACAAATTTAATATTCATTAACAATATTCACAGATTGAAAAGATTCTACTTACATCACCAATCCAGTACGGTCCCATCCACTCATTAGATTGAAATTAGCATAATCACACGAGAATATTACACTCAAATACTCATTTCCGAAATAATAAATAGCATCGTTATGCTTTCTTTATTCTTAACCGATAAAGTAATTGGAATAATGCGATGATAATAATTGTGAGCGAAAACGCGAGACCGACACTGAACAACTCAAGAAACACGTTGCGATTTGCAAGCCGGTGATTTGCATTTTTGAGAACTCCGCGCTATCTAGCGACGAAACTTTGAACTATAGCTTCAGTAGCGCCCAATTCAAATTGCTAGAAGCATCCAATATTGGGATTTTTATGATTCTACCTGACTGTGACTAAACCTATTCTTAATTTACGCTAGTTTTTTGGATCAATTCTATAATTCTACAGTTTTTTATTGATTTTCGAGCAATTTTTAACGTATCATTATCTGTACGTGTTGAATATTATTGATCAAGTTGAAAGAATAAATAGGCTGTGTTCGCGCAATGACAGGCTAATCAACTTTTACAAGTAATTCAATCATATTAATCAAAATTATATTCATAAATGCTGTAGCAAATAATAATATACTGATTGAAGAATAGTTAACTATTCATTTTAATGGAAGATAAACACTTTTTTATAAAGTAGGCTATTCAAGCTTTATAGCATAAGCATAAATACCGTACTGTAGCAGTAGTCAACCTTGGCTCGAAAGCCTCATTATTTATCTCAAATAATCATGCCAGTACAGTAATTTATTATCAAGGTACAGAAAGCTTAATTCAATTGAAACATGCATTCATAGAATGATAATTGGCCTATATGGAAATTTAAAGGAGCTGAACAACCAGTTTTTGTTTTTTGAAGTTAAAAAAATATTCCTGATATTAAAAGCTTCCCAACCATCTAGTAACTCTAGGACTAGTAATTTTGTTATGCTTCTTTCCTCAGTACAGCCGATGATGTGTTGGTAAAAACATGAAACCATGGTCCTGTATTCAAGTGTAAACTAATAGGACTAAAATGAAATTGACAAAATCGTTTCTTTATTCTAATTTTAAACTATGTTCAAATCAAGTATTCATCCACTACAGAATATTGGAATGGCTTTGCCATAGTGAATGAATTTTTACAAACATTGTAATGAAATTGTTAGATTCATAGTCAATAATTCAGAACAATAATTCAGTCTTAGGAGATTATCTTATCATGCTGTATAGCATTTAAATTGTCAGAAAACAGGTGATTGATGTACGCTCGTTGAATGACGTTAAATCAGCTGTTTTCTGACAATTTAAAATGATCCTGCTATACCTGTCTTGTAAATAGAATGTACTAAAATGTTATATACTGTAGTTACACTATAGTTATATCATCTTGAACTTCAACTTAAATGAATAATAATTGAATCATGATAAAATTCCATTAATAATTCTACAAAGATGAAAAAATCTCCAATGAGTTTGGAGGGATACTCCCTCGTCTGTGGTACTTCCTAAGTACCTACCTGTACCTTCAATGTGGAGCAGTCTACTACAGTAAAAGAAAAAATATTGAAGTGGGAAATATACCGTACGAGATAAGTTTGTTTGTACTCATCACCTTACAATAAGCATCTGTTTTCGTGTCATTCAGAAAACGTTTCCATCCATTCATCATTAAAGTGTAAGCAAGGCTTATGCGAGTTTAACAATCTGAAAATAAATAATGAGCACTACTTAAAAATCACCACCTTAATTCATAAACTACAACTATTAGCCTATATATTTCAGATTTCTAATTCATTGTATATCAATTTTCATATTTCATTGAAGGTTGTTTTACTTGAAAGAAGCTGTTATCTGTATTTTATTGCCACATCAATGAATATTTCTTTAATTTCTATTTTTTTAATTTATGTTAATATTTCTAATCTATTCCAAACTTTGTATACATTGATTTCATTTACTTTTGTAAGCTTATTATTTTACTTTTCTTTCACTTTGAAGATCTTTTATTTTGTATATTACTTGCTTTGTAATTCACTTTCAATTTGTACTTTGAATTTTTGTACCTTTCAATTTGAAAATCTTTCATTTTGTATATTGTTTTGTAATTCACGACGTGGTTAAGTGGTAGAGTGGACATCATTGTCCAAACTTCGCCACGTCAGTGAAGTAAAAAAGTCATTCTATTCTATTCTAATTTCATAGTAAAAACAGGCTTGAAGCAGCGATCCTCCATTATCAAATATTATTCATGAATGTAATATAACAACATGATCAGATCAATGTATGAATCTTTGAGGTAGATTATGAGAATTTTAAACCAATATTAATATTGCAATGTAGCCTAGACTGAATTTAATGGGTGAACATTTAATTTTACAAAAAAAAACAGACATTTTTTTCTAGTACCTATGTTATAAGAATGTGAACAAGACACTGCAAGTACAATAACAAGCTATAAAACCAATGGAAAATGAACAATAAACAAACATAACTTACTAGATAAAATGTCTTGATGTTGTCAAAACCACAAATTTATGGTGGATCTATTTTAATAGTTATAGTTTTAACAACTTCAAGTCTTTTTATTCAGTATTGATAACTACCACAATATCATCACCTTCACTACTACACAGGAACATAACTTACGTCAACTCTTTGCAATATAAAAATTATTTACTAGATATTAAAGAGATTATCAACCAGTTATTCAATCACTAAATCCATAAACAAAAAATATTAACACATCCATTCAGAATGTCATGAAAATATTAGAAAGCCTTTTGTATGTTGAAAAACCTGCTGTGCAAACAATGTGGAATCTCTACTTTTCCAACAAAAGAAACATCTTAGAGTGGAAAATATAGGAAGTGAGTTTGTTCTCAGTGGAAATTCTTCCATAGTGAAGGAAGCTCTCCACAGACCTTACAATCAATCGGAACTCCCTCGAGACTTTCACCACTTGTTGAAATGTCTGTCAATTCATCTCATGTCGATCGTCATTCTTCTTCTATTACTCTTTCTTCTCTTCTTCTTCTTCTATTACTCTTTCTTCTTCTTCTTCTTCTTCTTCTTCTTCTTCTTCTTCTTCTTCTTCTTCTTCTTCTTCTTCTTCTTCTTCTTCTTCTTCTTCTTCTTCTTCTTCTTCTTCTTCTTCTTCTTCTTCTTCTTCTTCTTCTTCTTCTTCTTCTTCTTCTTCTTCTTCTTCTTCTTCTTCTTCTTCTTCTCCTCCTCTTTCTTCCTTCATTCGATTACATGGGCTGAAAATGTGCTGTAGGCATACAGGTAGCGAGTGAAAACTAGAAAATTGTGAGGTATTATAGCGTATTTCGGTTTTGTCTGTTCATTACTGTGTTCAACTCTAAGCTTATAATCAATCAATAAATTATTTATTTAATAATAATTCACATACCAGTAGGAGGGTACAATCGAGGGTAAAATCAAATTTACTGTCCTTGGCGAACTACTAGTTGTACAGTAATCCACTTGATCATGATTGTTATCAGAGATATTAATTTTGTCCGATTACAATTATTATTGAATGATATGTGAATCTATTATGAGTGTATTGTTCACTTTATTTGTTGGAATTTAGAGATGTGAAAAGAAAACAGCATCATTTCCTATGTTGAAATATTCATGATTATTATAAGATTGCATATTATTATAAGATGACATGTTAGTTTTTCAAGTAAACTAATTATGTTTTATTGAATAATACATTTACTCAAATTACATTTTTCAAATACTTTCACATTATTTAGGCAACTTTTCAATTTTTTTTACTTTTTCAAACTTACTTTCCTTGGCGAACTTCTAGTTGTACAGTAATCTTGATAAGGGTTATGTAATAAATTTCAACCAAAATTTAGTAATAATAAATTAGTACATAATAATATTACATAATTATTAATAAGAATTATTTTTACCAATTTATTAATAGTTCAACAAAAACATTCACTTATTCTTTTAATATTATTATTTAATGCTATTCTTTAATTCTTATACTTTTAATGCTACACAACTAATAATAAGTAACTAAAACTCAAGTATGCCTAAAAAAGTGAAACTCAAGTAAGTTGATTTCACGTCTTTTCCCATGTAGATTTTCGTGTATTGCTGTTTACTTTCTTTGTTGGAGTTTTGAGATGGGAAACATTGAGTGCAGTACCTATTCTGTTCCCTCGGATCCATTGACAAATTCCCCATGCGACACAGCAATCAATCAGAAACCTTCTTTCCCTTGAGGTGTAGGAGAAAGAACCACGGCAGAAAGGAGAGAAAATAATGAAAAAGAACAGAAAAAGAAAGGAGAATAAGAAGAGAGAAGGAATAAAGGAGTTTCCACAGGGAATTCATTCACTTGTTCTACAATACCCCTTTATTTCTATCTCTTATTTTCACCATTGTGCTTTCACTTCTAACTTTTCTGTTTTCCCACTGTATTGATCTTTTTGAACATAATACTCTTATTACATACAGTATAGTAATACTATACAATCTAATATTTACCTATTACGTATAGTATAATAATACTAAATAATATAACATTATACTTATTACATAAAATATAATGAATATAATACTAATAGGATGAGATAAATTATAATTAAAATTATTCTTGTATGTTCACGTTATTATCTCTAATTCGGTTTATACTCTACATTTTAATTTATCTATTGATAGAGAACTATAATATTCTCTTCTGATTTAAAATTATAATCAATGCTGTTTTCCATGACGAAATACTTGTAGAAAATACTATTAAAGTAACGACTGGTATTTCACTCTAAATAATTAATATTTTCTTACATTATTGGACTCTATTTGAATGCATTTCACTCCGTGGCGAAGCGTGGTATACTTATTTGGTCACGCTTCGCCACTAATTTCACTCCTGATGAGGAGCTTCATCAACCAGTCACCAGGGGCGCTGGTTTTTAGGGCTTGGGCTGTGTGGCCACGATGTATGAAGAAATGGTACTTGACCATTAATAAATGGTGAAATTTATTTGGTCATTTATTATGTTTGGATTGTCTTGCTTGCAGTGTTTGAATATAGCAGGATCATTTTAACTTGTCAGAAAACAGCTGTTTCGAAAATCAATATCACAATACTTAACCTACAAATGCTGAATCTCGCAGATCATTGAAAAGGTCTTTTAAAAAGGTATTCTTTGAAAGGTCTACTTTAAAAAGGTCTTTTGAAGACTAAAGGTCTTCAAGCCTTTGGATTATTGTGTCAAAATCACTGCTTACTTATTGCCGAAACAGGTGTTCTCTGACAATTTACATAAATCCTGCTATATTTCATACTGCTTTCAGGCTAGGCGTACACCGGTTAGTCAAGACAAGACAAGATGAAATTAGTCACGTTTAGTCACAGTAATTCACATAGATGCTTATGAAGCAGCACACACCAATGCAATGACTAATCGGTGTGTTTGACACTGTATTATCTTGTCTTGAATGTACTAATGTGTTAAGTTTTTGGCTTTTGTGGTGAGTGTGCAGGATTTCAATGTCTGTTTGTTTTTATGACTGTGTCCGGTTGTTAGTAAGTGTTCAGCAAATGAAGATTCTGTGTTTGATTTTAATGCTTTCTCAAATATGTTCTTTTAATGAGCATTATAATAAAATCACCGACATCCCTCATAAAGAGGCTCCATCCTCTGGCACCCTGACTATGAAATCTTCATCCATATTCAATATTATACTCACTGGTACCTTTGCTGAATCAATACAAAAGTTTGGGAACTCAATCTTCAACTTATGCCTTGGGTAAATGACGAAGCTCAAACCCTGATTGCAGTGATTATTTTATAATTATTAGAAAGCCAAACTTCAGCTCACGACTTTTGAGTCGGACAATTATATTTATGCTGGGTTGCACCAACCAAGATCAAGTCTGATCCAGGATCGTGATCCATGTTCGCCATATTTGATCTAGGAATTTCATTGCACCAAAGCAAGATCAAGCAAATCTAGGATCGTGATCCTGGATCATGATCGAGGTACATTAATCCATGATATTTCGTTGCACCAACCTGGATTAGGAATTTTATCCTACCACGTGACTGATTGATCCAGGATCAAAGCTGATACCTCGACAGAGTAGGATTACTCTGCAGTTTCTAGGTTAGATTACACTCTCAATGAGAATAGAAAATTAATTTTCTTGAATTGGAGTTCGAAATCTATTTAAAAAACATATTACATTGTCAATTTATGTCTATTATGAATAGACATAACCTTTTGAAATAATCACCAAAACAAGTAAAACCTATTTGGACTATGTGTCTGTGTTAATTGTACTTCCTTGAATAAATAAATCGTGTCATTCATTGATTTTGGATGAACCAATTTGAAAAAGAATTATGCAAATTTACGGAAATATATCTCCAATTAATTAAAAGTAATTACGATTTTTCAATTAATTAATT
>CM029541.1:10223945-10313945 GCA_017141395.1 Laodelphax striatellus | reverse complement strand
TCTATCTGCAGCACCCCCCCCCCCACAACAAAGAGTCTCGACGTATTTGTAGGTGGGAAGGTGGCAATGTGAACTCAAAGCTCCTCACAAGCAGTAGTATTGAATTGTTAAGGAAGAGCCTAGAATGCGCAAGATTATTGCAGTTGTAGAAAATGAACAATTCCGCCTTTGATTCTTCAAAGAGAATACCAAATTTGGGCAATCACACGAAGAGGCTCCATTTCACAGCTCGATTCTAAATCTAACAAAGATGAGCCTCACGTCGTGAACTCATACGAGTGGTGATGATGACGCAATCTAAAACCAATCACAATCGATTTCACGATTTCTTCTTCTCCTTCTTCCTATTCACTCCTTCTACTCATCCTCCTGCTCCTTCTCATCATCATCATCATCATCCTTCTCCTCCTCATCATCCACCTCCCAGTCTTCCTCCCTCCTCCTCTTCCTCTCCTCCTCCGCCTCCTCATCCTCCTCATTCTTTTTCTTCTTTCTGTTCTAGTTCTGCTTGTTCTTTTTCTGTCGCTTTTCCTTCTTCTCCTTTCCCCGTCTTCTTGTTCATCTTTTCCTTTCCCATTTATAGTCTTCTATATCTTCTTCTTCTTCCTCATCATCATCTTCTTCTTCTTCTTCCTCTTCTTCTTCTTCTTCTTCTTCTTCTTCTTCTTCTTCTCTTCTCTTCTTCTTCTTCTTCTTCTTCTTCTTCCTCATCTCTTCTTCTTCCCCTCTTCTCTTCTCTTCTTCTTCTTCTTCTCTCCTGCTTCCTCTTCTCCTCTTATTCTTCTTCATCTTCTTTTCCTCCCATACCTTTTCTTTCTTCCTCTTCTTCTCCTTTCTATTATTTTCTTCCCCCCCCTCCTCTTCACTGTCTTCTTCTTCCATCCTCCTTCTCCTTTCTATTCTTCTTCCCTATCCTACTCTTCTCTGTCTTCTTCTATCCTTCTTCTCCTTCTTCCTTTTCATCTACTTCTTCTTTTCTTCCTCCTTCCTCTTCTTTCTTCTTCTTCTTCTTCTGCGTCTCCTGCTAATTCTTTTTCCTCCCTCCTCCCTCATTCTTCTTCCTCTTCCTCCTCTTCTAGTCATCTTCTCCATCCTTCTCCTCCTTTCTATTCTTCCCCTTCCTCCTCTCTCTGTCTTCTTCTTCTTCTATCCTTCTTCTCCTTCTTCTTTTCTCCTACCCTTTACTTCTTCCTCTTTCTTCACACTACTTCTTACCTCTCTCTGGTTTCTTCTTCTCCTTCTCCTTCCTTTTTCACACTCCTTCTTTTCACCCTATTCTCCTTTTCCTCTGCACTCCTGCGTGTACACGCATTTTCTTCTTCTTCAACATATACTTCCACTCCACTCTAAAATACAGGTACAAGGCATTTTCTCCAACAGCCAAGCTGTTAGGTGGTAGATGACGCATTGCATTCCCACGTTGCGCATGAAGTCCTGGGAGAGCTAAAGAGGCGCGAGGAAATGAACCAGAGGCTGCTGGATGAGCAACAATGCAGGGAAATAGGTGATTTGAAAGGAAGGAAATGGAGGATTAATTTGTACAGTGGTCTTTTTTGTTTGCAAGTGAAGGTGGATAGCTGCTATGTATGGGAGTTTATTGGGTTTCATTCCTTGTCATCGCATGTGCCTTTATATGCGGCTTCTTTTCTCTTCTTCTTCTTCTCCTCTATGTTCTTCTTCTCTTCTGCTATTCTTCTTCTTCTACTTTTTCTTCTTCTTCTTCTTCTTCTTCCTCCTCTTCTTCTTCTTCTTCTCCTTCTTGTTCTTGCCTTCTTCTTCTTTAGCTTCTTCTTCTTCTTCACAACGCATTCATCTCCTCCTCTTTCTCTTGACTTACTCCTTGTCTGCTGAATTTCCAACCCATCATCCTATTTAATAAACCCCTCAAATTTTTGCTTTTATCTCTCAATTAAAAATGCACTTCATTTTTTAAAATATGAATGTTTAAAAATTATTATTATCGACACGCGAGACATCACACACCAAAGTCCCAGACTAAAACGGTCCACCAGCATCGACAAACGTTAGCCACGAAACTATGTACTCTCATACCGCTAACCCACTAACCTGTCGAGACAAACGTTTTCGATGCTACGTAGCTTTTATCTACTCAGCTAAATGAGCTCTTGAAACTAATTTTCCCGGTACTTTTATCTTTAAGATCGACAAACTGCCGTATTCTTGTTTCAATGTGATTATCTTCTAGATCAGTGGTTCTCAAACTGGGGTAAGCGTACCCCTTGGGGGTACGCAAAAATGTTTAGGGGATATGCGGCCGGCCAAAAAAATAAACAATTCTTTAAATAAATTTAGAAACTTAGGCTAAGGCCACACTACGAAGTGCTATGCTTGGTGCTAAGAGCCTATATAGTATATATACCATACGATATACATGTAACTTTGTAGAAGTTTTCTTGTAGTTACCAGTCTGTGTAACTGTACTGTGAAAATTGACCTGTAAAATTGTAAGTTAGACTGTTTTGTCACAAGTCCACCCATGTATCTTTATGCAACATCTGTAATTACAATTTCTATAGAATCTAGAAAAATTCTATTGTAGTTAAAAGTCTGCACTTGTATTTTTGTAAAATTTAACCTGTAAAATTGTAAATTAGACCGGTTTCTACAAGTCTACACATGTATCATTATGCAACAGCTGTAATTACAATTTCTAGTGAATTTTCTAGATTCACTAGAAATTGTAATAAAGAAATTTGCCTGTAAATGTGTAAAATTTTAAAATTGTAGTTTTATGCAATAGGCCCCAGGTCTAACCCACGGTATAATTATAGAAGAAGCATATACCGTGGTCTAACCAAACCTGGAAGACTCATCGATTCCTCGTAGGCATATCCCAGTTTGTTTATAGCAGGATCCTTTTAACTTGTCAGAAATCAACTGTTTCGGTAATAATTAAACATTGATTTCGACACAATAATCAAAAAGGTTGAAAGTCTTAAATACCTTTAAAGTCTTTAAAAGACCTTTTTAAAGAAGACCTTTCAAAGACTAACTTTTTGAAAGACATTTTCAATAATCTGCGAGATTCAGCATTTGTATTGTGATCATATGCTCGTCGATCATATGTTATCTGACAAGTTAAAAGGATTCTGCTATACCTTCTAGCTGAGTTGATAGATCAATCTGTGGCTGGAAATATATCATATATAATTATTATATTCACACCTATAGGATATAGATGTATCTATAGGATATGATGCATTGAATACAGTATATTCAATGCTTAAACCCTTCACAAACCAGTACAATCGGCATTTTAAACAATAGAAGCATGTTTTTTTCCTGTCAGATAAAAGCCGGTCAAAAGCTGAAGGCTAGCGCTACCTTACGAGTGAAATTAGAAGGAAGTTAAAATAGTAAGAATAGCTAAAGTGGCGCTGCGTGTACTGTTCAATGGGTTTTGAAAAGAAAGGAGTACAGGGTAAAGATGCTAACTTTTCTCTACAGGTTGGGATCTCAGAAACTCGTTCAGGAGGATATTTGTGAAAATCCTGCATGCACGTTGTAAGAGGGAATTTTAAAGTTTTAAACTTTAAATTTTTATTAACATATTAAATCCTCTACTTTGCATGTTAATTTTGACATGGAACCCGAAAAAATGAACATGAATAGGGCTATTTGATAGATGTAAATTTAAATGAGGTTACTAATAGGAATTTTTGGGGGATACATTTTGTAGAATTGTAGGGTGTGGATATCTATATGTTTATATTATCCTTGATCATACTTTTCAACACATGATCTTATTCAGAAATAACTTCTACCAGCACCTTCCCATTTCCATTAATATAGGTAATATATCAGGACCGACCTGCTCTGCTCGAGGGAAACAAAAAGTACAGGAATGGAAATTCTAAATTCTAAGAAAAAAAAAATTAATTATTGTTGACGCTTTTCAGATAAAAAGAAGCTAAATAACATACTTCTTCCTACTTTTGCTTAACAAAACTTTGCTTACAAGGGCCAAAACAATCATACAATATGGAATATTTATTATAACTAATTTCAAAATATTTGTCATAATGTATTGGAATCGGGAAGAAAATAAGACCAGCTGATGTGCTTCGATAGTTTTCTCATTCCAAAATATTTTTGATGGATTGGGTATCCCTATGTTTTTTTATCCAAGATCATACTTTAAACATATATGGTATTATGAAACGCCTTTCCCATTTCTTCTGTCGGGTTGTCAAATCTCATGTTTTTTTTCAGCCAAGATCATACTTTTTAAAACATAGTGGTGTTATTATCATTTCTTCTGTTATTGGCTAGTTTCTCAAAGGGATCAATTTGTATCCTTTTTCAAGGTCCTCTAGCTAGTTATCCCAGGGATGAGCACTGAACTGATATATATCCATCTGGAGTGTAGCACAAAGGCGGACTGCTGCTAGCAGCTTGAGATTAGTGTTCCGTCTAATTTCGTTGGGTTGTTAATAAAGTGAGGATAAAAATATTTTTTTCTAATACAGTATATGTAGTACCAAAAAAATTGGAATTTGGCAATAAAGTGGGGATTGTCAAATAGGGTTGCTTCTCAAGAACAGTATGCTATTAAAAAATGAAAAAATAAGCTAAACTTTTTTTCAATCAGATGCTACCTCAGATGGATAATTTAGGCTCAGGGGGATGAAACCCAGTCATTGAACAATTTTTGTACTAAACCCTCCTATATTTCAAACTTCATCAAAATGTTAGAGCCGTTTTTCGAGATCCGTTTTCGGATCATAGTTCAGGCAAACATAATCACATATAAACAGCAACCACAGAAATCGCTCGCTTAATTTATTTAGTTGGTTATTGGATTTGGGTAGTCTGGTGTGGGATCAATTTAACTTGTCAGAAGAACAGCTGTTTTTGGAAATCAATCTATAACATCTTGACCTACAATAATGCTGAATCTCGCATATTATTATTGAAAAGAGGTATTTAAAAATTATTCTTTGAAAGGACTCCTTCAAAAGGTCTTTTTAAAAGGAGTGTAAAAAGGACTGAAGGGCCAGTTCATGAGCTCGAAGGAGGATTTAACCAAGTCCCTAGACTAAATGACAGGTGGCTACCTTAGCATCGACAGGCAACGTTCGTCTCAACAGGTTAGTGGGTTAGCAACAGTTAGCAGCCCTTAGTACATAGTGTGTCGGCTAACGTTTGTCTGACCAGTGTACGGGTGGCCAGCCACGTTCAAATCTGGACGACTATCGAAGCAATTTTCAATGAACAAGCCTAAGATCAGCTGTGTTCCGTCTAATTTCATTAGGTTGGGAATAAGATGATGATTGAATATTTCTTCAAGAACAGTATGCTAAACAAAAAAACATCAGGCGGAACCCAACTTGTTCAATCAGCGGTGTCTCCATTTAGATATTAAGCTCAATGTTTTACATGTGATCACATGTAAAACATTGATCAAACATGATCACATGTGATGTATTGAGTATTGAGTATCCACATCCCTATGTTTTTTCATCCAAGATCATACTTAAAACATATATGGTATATTGAAACACTTTTCCTATTTCTTCTATCGGGTATTCATATCTCTATGTTATTTCATCCAAGATCATAATTTAAACATAAATGGTATTGCCATTTCTTCCTTCAGCTGGTTTTTGAAGAATCAATTTCTCCTTTTTAAGGTCCTTTAGCGAGTTATTTCAGGGATGATACCCGGCACAAACTTATTTTTGTATCACAAACCTTCTATATTCCAAATTTCGTCAAAATCGTTAGAACCGTTTTCGAGAATTGTTGGACATACATAAATAAATATAAAAATACAGAAATTGCTCGCTTAATATAATAGGATAGGATTGATAATTATGAGGTAATGCTACGGAGTAGCACAGGTTCGCTCTAGTTGCATTTTAATTATTGATAGTGATTAAGTATGAATTCTAATTAGCAATGACTATAACTGAGTGTATATACTGATGGCACTGTATTTTAGAAAAATAGTTAAATCTCATGCTTAAAATTTCTTTCAAATTTCCATTCCTGTGCCTTTGTACTTACTTCCGAACAGAGGGTTGTGGGTTAAGTGGAAGAGGGGGCTTGTATGCCTCAACTTTGCCCACAGCTCTTTTGTAATGTGAAAGTGAAAAATAAAGTCATTTATCTATCTATCTATCTAACAGAGCTCAGTCCCCCGATATTAAAGATAATTGTATCAAACGTGAAATATCAGCGCAGCAGGTAGAGGGAAAATCGGGGTATCATAGGAGCTTCCTTCCTATTATAAATACTTTCAAAGGCGCCACTTTTCCACCGCCCTATTTCAAGCGCATGCTCCTTCATTTCTCTTTGCTTTTCTCTCTTTTTCTTTTCACAATTCTCTCTTTCTCTCCCATTCGCTGACACCTTCTTCCACAACTGATCTAATAGAATGATAGAGAACTGAAATATTTCAGCTCAAGTTGAACACGTACAAGCTTGAAACTGAAAAGAGAGAGCACGTGAAAGAGGAAAATGAGAGGGAGCGAGCGAGTGAAAGTGAGTGAGGAAGTTTGAGAGTAAGGATGATTGATAGTAAGGATTGGATGCAGTTCTATTTTTATTCAGTAGTTAATTCGAGAACCGCCAATTGTAAGTAATGTTTTATGTCTCCGAAAATAGATCTCCTGATTTTGTTTAAAGAAGAGATTGAACAAGGTTCTTAAAGCTGCAACAAAATATTGTATACTCATAGATTTGATTATCCACTCATTGCTTACAACTGAATTCATAGACATGTTGTATAGAATCCTATTTATGATGAAATATATTGTTTGGCGAATTTTGTAGAAATCGGGAGCTTACTTCCTTCCTATATGAGAATTCTCGGAATGGGACAAGCCGCGAGTTGTCCTAGACCCAAAAAGATTCGGTATGATATGGAGAGATGAAAGGGAGGAAGGAGGACAAGAAAGCAGTGGAGAAAGAAGATGATGAAGAGGAGGAGAAGAAAGAAGACTGGTCGAATTGATATAAATCGCTGCAGACAAACGATCCGCTCAACATTTGCAATTGCAGCATGTATTGCAGAAATCTAATGCCTGTTTGTTCGTACGTTCATTAAATTTGCCGGGCGAACCGAGGACAGCAACATACTGGGATCGAATAAACTGAACTAATTTGAAATTAAATTCAAGTGGAATAGTGACCAGAACAATCTATTTCAGCTAAATAACTAGAAAATTAACTGCATTAACATTAACAAATTACATGTTCATTCAAAACAACTAGCTCCGAAATAACATTATTCATACTTCTGTTAAGTGTCAAACTTGTACTTTCCTATCTGATAATTTTAACCACATGTTAAAATATTTATCTAATGTCTATACGATCCTTGACTTGTCAAATCAGCTGTTTTGTTAGTGACTTCGACACAATAATCAAAGACAAAAGTCTTAAGATTCTAAGTCTAAAGCTTTAAAGACCTTTCAAATAACTTTTAAAGCACACAATAATCTGCCAGATTCAGCATTTGTGATCACTTGATCATGCAAATCATATGTTCCCTGACAAGTTAAAAAATCTGCTATATAAAGAAAATTTAACCCCTCAATCAGCACGATTGATTTTAATGTTTTAACAGTAGAAATGTTTCAACAATTAATGTGTGCACAACTCAGCTGACATTTGAAAAAATATGCCATTAGTATTTTTCCCAAGATATCTTCTGCCTCATTGATAAAAACTGATGTAGTTCGAATTTTGTCTACAGAATAATATAATATTTTGTAATAAACTCTAAGCTGCGTCCATACTAGACAAACTTTTTGACAAACATGTTTGTTGAAGCAGTTTGGACAAATTTATTGTTTTACAAACTATGTTTATGTCACAGTGTGGACGCGATAACAAAGCATTTGAAGGTGTGTAATAAGGAGAACACCATGGAGCGTTTTTGAGTTCTAGGCATCTTGATCTGCGCGGTGACCTGAAACTCCTATCCTCCTTGGGTAGAACAGATTTTGTGTCGCCGCCATTTTGTTTGGACTATTAATGTTTGCTCTGGTAGCGAAAACTAGCAAACTGTTTGTAGAGTATACTTTTTAGCATGGCGCCTCATGAAACTTGTTGTGGAAGTTTCCATAACAACAAGTGATGTTACCAGTATTCAATTGCCATAACAAGGTCGTAACCAGGAGGCGTTAGATAAATACAAATTAAATAGACTTAAAATAATTTTAATACAATCATCACGTAACCTTGTCTACATTAATTAATAATTAAATAATTAATAATTATAATTTAATTAATAATTAAAATTAATACAAAATCAACACAAGAAAATATGATAACATAGAACATAATATGATGATTCGACATCATCACACACAGTAAACGCCGAAAATGTTTGGCAAAACAGTATGGCAAATTCTTTTAACTTGTCAGAAACCAGCTGGTTTAACGTTAGTAAACGAGCGTAAATCAATCAGCTGTTTCTGACAATTTAAAGAATCTGCTAATTTTGTTTGACAAACAATGTTTGTCCGAACTTTTAAAAAAGTCTGTTCCTTGAGCTCCTCAACAAACATGTTTTTCAAAAATGTTTGTCAAACATTTGTTGAGTATGGACGCAGCTTAATAAAAATGATGAGTAATGTAGTTTTGCAAATAAAATCAATGCAATTCAAGGCTTTCCAACAGTATTTTGTCTCAATTCTTCATTCCAAGTAAGTTCAGTTTGTCGTCAATCCCACTATGTCGCTGTCCTCGATTTATCGCCCGGTTAAATTTAATAGACGTACGTACAACCAGGCAACAGATTGGTTAGAATTCATTGGTGAATTGGTAACTTGTGACTATCGTGAAACGGGCCACTGCAGTGCGGCCCACAGTTAGAAAATTGAACAAGCTATCCATAATCTCATTCACATCTGCAACTATATCGTATCAAAATGTTCACTCACCCTGACGCAACACAACGTTTAGCGTTGCTTGATGAGCTTCCTTTGTGTAGCAGGCCTATCATCCCCTCCGTAGTTCCATTGTTGTGACACAGAAGTGTAGCTTTTGAGGAGGGCAGTTCTGAGTGAGGCGTTTGTGTGAGTTGTGCTCCTAGTTTCTCCAACAATATTCTGTTTTTTATCAGTGAAATGATTTTCTAATCAGAATGCCAGTTCTATTGGTGGGGGTGATTTGTACATGAGAAAAGTATTAAGAAACGTATTTGGTTGTGAAATTCTGTTGTTGAAACAGTTTTGTGTTTTGTGAGGCAAGCTATCAACTGTGAGGTACTTTAGAAGCTAACAGGTTGATCCCGCGAGTGAGTCAAGGTGAGTCCATCTCATCCCCCTTCAATTTCACAATTTTTTCTGTGATTTTTCACCTAAAATCACCCTCTAAACCTCAATTTTCAAACCCAAAACACACACAAACCTCCCATTGATCGAGTCATTACTCATTGATATGGAATCCCTTCTGACTGACTCATTTAATTAGGTCTACCAATATTGTTACAGCTGTTTTAACCCCACTGGTAACTTGTGGGCTATAAATAAAAAACGTGTTTCCTCAAAATTAAACAATGAATAAGGCTAATGAAAAGCTGCAATTAGGTACTACGTCAAGTCAAGCCGTATTGATTTATTTAGTGTAATGCTACCGCACCGTAAAGTACAGTATAACTGTTCCCTCACTTGCCCCCAGTTTGGTGATGAATTGAATCGATAATTAATGATGAACGTCTTGATTGTGCAATAGAATTTATCATGAGTGTGTGAATGAAATGGAATAATCTCTCTTAGAGAGTACAGAATTCGGCTTCAAGATAAATATATTTATTTATTTATTCATCAAATATTTGAATTTGAATTCATTACATCACAGAAAAACTACATAAATAAGCATTGCTTCGTAGTATGTGACAAGTCAATAAATTTGGAGTTTTAAACATCCAGGTTATATAGTCTTTGACTATATTGTTATGGGTGGTACAAGCCTCATCAACAATTATCATACAATAATGAAAAATTAAAGGATTACAAGAAAAATACATAGACAAGAACTTACGAGTCAATGATTCAATGTTTCAATAGAGATGCCATTTACAATAAGAATGATTGATATTGAAGGTTTATTCATTCATTTATTCATTGATACAATTACTAAATTATAAATTAAAGGATTACACGAAAAATACATAGACAAGAACTTATGTTTCAATATAGATGCCATTTACAATAAGAATGATTGATATTGAAGGTTTATGATGAATTCATTAATTTATTATTTTTATTCATTGATACAATTACAAAATTATAAATTGAAGGATTACACGAAAAATACATAGACAAGAACTTATGTTTCAATAGAGATGCCATTTACAATACGAATGATTGATATTAAAGGTTTGTGATGAATTCATTCATTTATTAATTAATACAATTATAATGATTGTTATATATTGAGAGAGAAGACAAGCTCAGTCTGAAAAAGTCTTGTTTCAAGTCGATTGCTTTCGTCTGTGGATTTTTTTACTGCCATTGATAGATTTATTCATTAATACAATTATAATGATTATTATAATATGAGAGAGAAAACCCAGGCTGAGCCTGTACTATTTTGAGTAATAATTACTTCATAAATGATCATAATTTTGTAAATGATGCCAATAATTCGTATTTGCAGTGATTTTTCATACATGAGTCAATCATCATGTTAGAAAAAGATAATTTCTAAGCTATTGCTGATTGGTCCCCAGCGCTGAAGTCACCATCTAGAAATATATGGCTGCCAGACGATATTTTTATTTATTAGTTTTTACCAGGATTGTAGTAATAAATACACCAGCATGACGTTATCATTTTGCTTGTTGATGTTTTAGATACATTATCTCAGTATAGTATCACGTTCACCAATAAGTTTCTCCAAGTAGGATTTCGATTATTTGATAAATTCAACTCATGCCTCTCTTTTCTCGAGTTCACTACCGAAAAACATTACTGCTATAGTCTGTTCAGGGAAAGGAGAAACGATGTAAATAAACCTGTGCGTGCGAGAGTCTAGGTAGGAGCAGCTAGACCGATTCACAGTAGAACTACTGAAATAATATTATTATTATCTGCAGTACGTGATTCCAGTCTGACCTCGAATGAACGTATTGTGAACTGGAATTGGACCGAAAATTTATCGAAAACAGCTGTGAGTCATCGCTTTTATACGCACACAAATGCAAACAGCTTGTTTTGACTGTCTCTCGACTCCGTGAACAGAGTATAGTCTTAGTTGGGTGTAAAATGAGTTACTAACCACCTACAAGAAAGAAAAGGAATTAAAATAAAATAAGTAAAAAGGAAAATAACAGTGTTAAATAAGTTACTAACTTCCTACAAGAAAGAACAGGAACTAAAATAAAAGAAGTAAAAAGAAAAATAACAGTATAGGAAATTAGGTGTGTGAGGAACATATGTGTTAGAAACCATTGAGAAATAAATGAAAGAAGATAAATGAGAGGAATTGATTGTATATGAGACGAGTGTGTTAGAAACGATTGAAAAATAAATCAAAGAAAAGAAATGAAAGGAATTGAGTGGGTGAGAAACGAATTTAAAATAAATATAGTGAGAGGAAAAACAATAAATAGTGCAGTAAAATGGAATAGCCTATTGGTTTGTCAATTATTTGCCAGAAAGTAGCACCAAATAAACTGACGAAGTAAACCGAAAATCGTTCATCGGCAAATGAGTTTAGGAACGTAATTTTAGACTAAAAATAAAGTTCGAGCTTTGCGTCATGTAAATGTGCTGTAGTATTTAGAGATTAACCACTGATAGTATGCAGGCGTGTTATTCAGGAGAGAAAAGTTGTAGATCACTGGAGCGTGTGTTTGGATTTTTTTCTATCTTTTCTCCTCCTCCTTCTTCTTCTTCTTTTCTTTTTCTTTTTCTTCTTCTTCTCTTTCTTCTTCTTCTTTTTCTTCTTCTTCTTCTTCTTCTTCTTCTTCTTCTTCTTCTTATTCTATCCTCGTCCTGTTTCTTGTTTTTCACTCGTACCTACTAAAATACGAATAATTATACAGTATAGACACAGATGTTTGGTCTGTTATATTGTAGATTGTTGCATAGATTTTGCTAAATATCTCAATGAATAACTTTGTTACAAACTTCTCTTTCAATTATTTTGGCAAGTCTTGCTAAAAACTTTCATCATTAATACATTACGGAGTGATAAATTCTATCCATAACAGAATAAAAATTACCAAGGGTAGGTTTATGAGCTCGGGATTTACTAGCCCACGTAGTTTAACTTTGATGATCTATCTAGATGATCCTAGATGATCTGTTCTTGGACTCACAAACCCAACTTTTAAACCTCGGGGGTTTCCCTGCGATAATATTGCTCTTTTACACCTGGGACTTGCTAATCTCGAGCTCATAGGCCTGATTTTAACACTCGGCGCAAAATCCGGTTTTTAGCTTCGAAATAAAGGTAAACCCGAGCTCAGAAACCGCCCCTGATAGTTTAAAGGAAAAATAGCATTCTTTAAGCATCTTTTACTTAGTAATCTTCAAATTTACTGAATTCGAGAATGCATTGAAAATACTGTTACAAAGCAATTCCAAATCTATCTATGGCAAGCCTGAAGATATTTTATTTATTAGTCTCACGGGAAGATATTTAAATCATTTCATACGAGGGTAGACTGATAAGTATTGCAAGGCTTAGGCGAAATGTATAATGCTTAATGATGACTATGTTGAAAAATAAATACATGTTGAAGGTTATGATTTATACTTTTATTTGGTTTCCACCCAATCTTGCAATTATTATTATTAAGCTTATGGCTTTTTTGGCGGAGAGACCCTTTCGGGTGTTCCACCTTGCCGAATCATCCAGTTTTTCCTAATGGGAAATATGGAAAACATTATAGGTCAAGTCCAACACTGAATTTTCAACTTATAAGTCCCGAAAAATCTTCAAAAACAAATTCTTTCAATTTGTAGATTAACAGCACTAATACGATACTCACGAATCTTGCAATAATTATTATTTGTTTTTGTTCGTCTCCTTTTTGTTTATCATCCAACCTTGGTATTGTGAACAGTCATCTCCCATCATCACCCCTCTTATTGCTCACCCACAAGCCTATAGCTAATAAAGGCATCACCCTCATTATATTGAATTAGGGCATTCAGTGATATCAACACCCTCTACATAATATTTGGAAGTACCTTATACATGTCAATAGAATGCACAATAAAGTAAAAATTCCCATTTAAAAAGAGAAAGCTTTCTTTCTCCCACCATTCTGGCTCCATTTATTCAAGGTGTATTAATTACACTTGACTTTCTATTGTTTCTCTCTATCACTCCTCACTCACTCTATCTATCTCTCTGTCTCTCTTTCTTTCTCTCTCACGCACATACTCTTGTTCTCTCTCACGCACTCACTCTCTTTCGCTCCCTCTCTCTCTCACCTTTTTTCATTTTTCATAACTTTTCTGTCAAGCGTGTCGAGATTGTCTTTGATGTCGACTATTATTTTGGTAGCAATTTTCAAGCTAAAATTCCAATTAGTCGTGGACAAAGACATATTATTTGACGAACAGAGACTTGTTGGAGCTGCTGTATTCAGTTTTGCTAATAATGTAAGTGGCTAGTGTGCCCCTATTTACATCGTCAGTGCTTACATTTGTCTGTCCTTTGTTGAAAACCAGCTTCCGTTTAATCTCTATTACTATTAGACTGCTGCTTTTAGACTAATTTTAGAAGTGTACTAAAGAGTTGACACTTAAGTGTACTGGGTACTGAAGTGACTAAGGCTAGGCGTACACCGGTTAGTCAAGACAAGACAAGATGAGATTGGTCACGTTTAGTCACAGTACTTTACATGGCTGCTTATGAAGCGCACACCGATGCAATGACTAGTCGGTGTGTGCTGCTTCATAAGCAACTATGTAAACTGTGACTAAACGTAATCTCTCTTGTCTTGTCTTGACAGCTCGACCTAGCCTAAATAAAATAAATCACTCAAGACTCAACTCGACTCACTCAAATCATTTCAATGCAAATGTTATGGTGGATTTTTCTGAGCTAACCAATCAAAAGTACGACATTCAATGTCCATACTCTCATTATAGTCTCTGTATTCGTTCCTATTGTTTAAGTATCTTACAAGTCAGCTGTCTAGTTCAATGTTATTGTATAGGATGGGAGATTCAGCCTTTTAGCCGTGATCTTCCAATCAAGAAAACTCGTATTCACTTCTGTTTTCAGTTATTGGACGAAAGTTTCCAATCATTTTTCCAATTTCCGGCCTTCTTGAAATTGGGATGTCAACTGTCATGTAATTTTCTGTAGTGAACCTTTTTTGAATTTGAAGGGATATGAGATTTTTGGGAACTAATTCACATTTAGTATTCTCATTAAACATTTTTTTTGAATTTACTTCAGATACTATACTCTGTTCATGGAGTCGAGAGACGGCCAAAACAAGCTGTTTTCTTTATTTCTTTATTCTCCTTATCTATTTATGCCTTCTCTTCATTCTTTTTCTTCTTCATCTTTTCCTTCTTCTCTTCCTTTTCTTTTTCTTTCTCTCCTTCTTCTCCTTCTCCTTCTTCTTCTTCTTCTTCTTCTTCTTCTTCTTCTTCCTTCTTCTTCTTCTTCTTCTTCTTCTTTCTTCTTCTTCTTCTTCTTCTTCTTTTCTTCTCCTCCTTCATCCTTCTCCTTCTTCTGGTTCTTTTCTTCTCCTTTCCTTTCCCACTGTCTAGCTTTCTCTTTTCTTTCTACTGCACAGACACTCATCACCGGTGCAATGAACAATGAATAAATTTTTCGTTTCAAAACAGCTGATTATTAAATCATACTTTGAAGTGCGAAAATTTACTACTCACCTGTCTCTGTGTTTTAAAGCAATGGCCAAAATTGAAACTTTTGATCACTAATTCCTGTGTCCACGATGACTTTTTTCTAAGATAGAATGAAAAACTATACAATACACAAGATATTTGTAACGAAATACTTCATCAATGTAAATCTTTCATTGATACTATTGATAGTACTTGATGACGCATGACGAAAGTTTGACGATCCATGTACATACAGTTGAGTTTGAGAGCGCGTAGCAGATTTTTGTTGCATCCCTATGGAAACCAATGGTAACCAAGGTAACGGATAGACGTTCCTATGTACCCCCAGGGACCTGCAGTTGTTGCTGAGTGTTGTACACAGTTACGGTAAGCGGTATACCGTACCGTGTACGATGGAAGCGTACTGACGGCTTCCAAACCTGCTAAACATGCAGTGCTGGTTTATTCAAGTGTACTTGTGCAAGATCACATGAAAACGTTCCAGATCCTAGTGGCACCAGGATTGACAATGAATCATCTCATGGCAGTTTTCTACAATGTGTTTAAGAAGAATAAATCCAGTTTAATTTTTTAATTCAAATGATTAGTCTGATGAGAGACAAAGCAACTTTTTCTGACCTAAATTACTAAACACGTTTTACAAGAGTAATCCTCCTTAGGCTATCTAAGGCTAGGCGTACACCAGTTAGTCAAGACAAGAACACATAGATGAAGCAACACACCGATTAGTCATTGCATCAGTGTGTGCTGCTCCATAAGCAACTATGTGTATTACTGTGACTGTAACCTAGGGGTCCCGGGTTCAAACCCAGGTCAGACCGTGAGATTTTAGCTCGTCCTCGTCTTGGAGGACACGCTAAGCCAGTCGGTCCCAGCTGCCTAAAAAACAGTCGTTAAGTCACGTCAGAGACCCTGAACTGATCAGGAGTGACCTGAAAACTCTGACACCAGACCTGAGCTAGCCAATTTACACGGAATTATTATTATTATTATAGCAACTATGAAGCAGCTTAAAAAATGAAATTTATTCTGCCTTGAAAATTATAAACAGAAAACAATAAACATTTTTTTATTCAGAATTATACTATTCAATCAATTCTATCTGTACTGACAGCAATTTACGATATATTTTTAGAAACAGTACTTGCACAGATACTCCAGAGTAGAAAGGAGGAGAAATTGTTCAACGTATTTTTAGACACTACCGTCAGCTTCTGTTTTCAACGATTCGAGAATCGAAATGAAAGCTTGCTGTGTTTCGCTGACAGACAGACTCTAACTGACACTCCAGGAGACAGCTTCATTCATCAGTCTCCGATGAATGTCGAAATTTGCGTAATCAAGAGATAGCTACTGAATAACAAGAGCTAGTGAATGTATAAAGTTCTCAGCTCGAGTTTTATTCAAATGAGATTTTGTTGTGCTGACAACATTCTATTATATTGAGCTGAGAATTTTAATCGTGTATAGCAGGATCCTTTTAACTTGTCAGAAAACATATGTTTTACTCGGCCACCAGTACAATACTTAACCTACAAATGCTGAATCTCGCAGATTATTGAAAAGCTCTTTTGAAAAGTTATTCTTTGGAAGGTCTTCTTTAAAAAGGTCTTTTAAAGACTTTAAAGGTCTTTAAGACTTTTGAGCCTTTTGATTATTGTGTCAAATTATTACCGAAACAGCTGATTTCTGACAAGTTAGAAGGATCGTGCTATACAAACTCCTCAAACTCAAATCTTACAATTTTATAATCCTGATGATCCAATTGTAGCAAGAAATCAATTTTTAAGCTGTATGTACAGGAGCAAATGTTTCATCTAATAAAATAACACTAAATAGGACCGTTGACTCACAAGATATGCAGTGTTAGGCTAGGCGTACACCGGTTAGTCAAGACAAGACGAGGTTAGTCACGTTTAGTCACAATACTTTACATAGTTGCTTATGAAGCAACACACACCGATTAGTCATTGCATCGGTGTATGCTGTTTCATAAGCAACTATGTGAATTACTTGGGCTAGCCTTAGGCTAGGCGTACTTCGGTTAGTCAAGACAAGACAAGACGAGATTAGTCACGTTTAGTCACAGTTCTTCACATAGTTGGTTATGAAGCAACACACACCGATTAGTCATTGCATCGGTGTGTGCTGTTTCATAAGCAACTATGTGAATTACTGTGAGTAAACGTGACTAATCTCGTCTTGTTTTTTTCATCAATTGGTTGTTTCAAACAATAAAAAAATGGAGAACGTTCGAGTGAGAAAATCGTGTTTTTTTAACGAGATATGATGAAAAATATTAAAAACACAAAATGGCGGATTACAGGTAAACTAAGGAGAAATCAGCATTTTGCCAACGACATTTTCTGTTTGTTTTGACTTGTAGAATACCGTGGTAGTACTGACATCACTATTTTTTGGGACACCCTGTATAGGGAAACCGACCCTATATTTTCCGATTCGTTCTCACTTCACCATTCCTTCTCTAACCTTCTCCTTCTCTGTCTTCCATCATTCTCTTTTGATATTTGATTAATAGTCTCGTGCCACCGTCTACCAGTTTCTGTATGCACGGCTTGCGCGAACCACTTCATATTATTATACGCCAACCTGTGATTGACGTTTCACGGATAATTTTGTCAATATTCCTTCTCTTCCCCCTTCCCCTCCTCTTCCTCCTCATCCTCCTCCTCCTTCTCCTACTCCTCCTCCTCCTCCTCCTCCTCCTCCTCCTCTCCTCCTCCTCCTCCTCCTCCTCCTCCTCCTCCTCCTCCTCCTCCTCCTCCTCCTCCTCCTCTTCCTCCACCGCTTTCTCCTCTTCCTCCTACTCTTTCTCCTCCTTCATATATCAGTGCATTCTCCAGAACGCCATTAACCCAATTCTTTCATTAACTTATACTTATCTTGTCTCCTTTCTCTTTTTCCACTGGCAACAACTTTTTCTGCGTGTTCTTCTTCCATTTCGACGCTTCTTCATTACTTCTTTGTTTCTTATTTGTTTCTTCTACCTCCTTATTCTCCTCTACTGTTACTCCAAGCATCTTCTTTTCGTATTCACTACTTATTTTTCTTCTATCTTTCGAATATCTCCGTTTCAGCTTTTTTCGAATCGTTGTTTTTTGTTATTGTTTTAGTTTTCATTTTTCTCCTTCTTTTTACTTTTCTCTTCCTTCTTCTTCTTCTTCTTCTTCTCCTTCTTTTCCTTCTCCTTCTCCTCTCTTCCTCATCCACCTCCTCCTCCTCCTCCTCCTCATCCCCCTCCTCCTCCTTCTCCTTCTTCTTCTTCTCTTTAATCTACTTTTTCTCTTCCTTCTTCTTCTTCTTTTCCTTCTTCGCCTTCTGTTTCTCCTTCTTCTTCTTCATCTTCTTCTTCTTCTTCTCCTTCTTTTTCCTCTTCTTCTTCTTCTTCCTTCTTCGTCTTCTCCTTATTTTTCATCATTATCATGTTGTTTTCAAACCTCTCCATGTGTCCTTAGTTTCTTATCAATACTCCTTCTCCTCTTCATCCTTTTCTTCTCTTCTACCACCTTCTCTTCTCTCTCTCTCTCCTTAGCAATTTTTTTCAATCTTCCACTTCTTTCTCACTCTCCATCGTCTCTTCTCTCTGTTCTTTCTACTACTCCTCTCCCTCCATCCTCACTTTCCTTCGCACTTCACTCCTACTCCTTTTCTCCCTCCTCCTCCTCCACCTACTCCTCCTCCTCCTTTTCTCTCTCCTCTTGCTCTATCTCTTCATTCTCTCCCTCAATCCCCACTTCTCCTTCAACCTCATTTCTCCCATCCTCTCCTTATCATCTACTTAACCTCCTTTCCCTCAGTTCCGTCTCTTCCACGTTTTCCTCCTACTCATTTTCCTCCTCCTCCTCCTTATCTTCTTAACCCCTCCCCTTCCTTCACTCCTCCTCTCTTTCAACCTCCCTTATTCCACTCACCCAATCCCTTCACCACCACTCATATGCTTCTAATATTACACAAATATTACCCCTTCATCAGTCCTCAACTCTAGTACCTGACTAGTTATATTGAATACAAAAGCGCTGCTACTCCATCACCTGTATTTACACAGGGAAGTCATGCACTTCAACTTCAGCCTGTCTGTAACTACTATTCTATTCCATGTAATTGAAATGGAAATTTATCGTTACTGAAACTACAAATCACTACGAATCATTGCATTGAAATTCAACTATGAATGAATTGCTGTGTATGAGATTCACGTTTACATTGGAAAATGATAGTAGTTTATGTAATGGTTTTATTATGAGAGCTTTCAAACCACAAGAGAGATACAAGATTAAATACGAGCGAAGCGAGTATATTAAGGTATCTTACAAGTGGTTTAAAGGACAAATACAACCATTGCATAAACTATTTCATCAACGACCAACAAAAAACAATAATTTCATAATTTCAACATTATCGATGTAAAGTAACAATTAAATTTAAGTGCAGAAGGATAACCTTGTATTACGAAGATCAGATGTGTTCTCATTGTTTTGGATGAAGTAATTTCACAACGTTGAATTCATTTCGCTTTTCCTGCAACCGAGCAATAGTATTTAACTGAATAATATACAAACCAATACAAAATGAAACATGTTAAATCTTCATATGAGTCGACACAATTCCAAACATTTTTTTATCAAGATTACATCAGCTTTAAGAAATAGACAGCTACTGAACCCATTGACCCATAAACATTGTTTAATAGGTCAGTAGTACTCGGGGGCTGTTACTGTGAGTGAATGGGGGTAAATAAACACGGCTATCTGTGCCAACAAAACTTCAGAAATTATTCGGTTAGAAATTTTTCACTACTTCAAAAAATGGGCGGAACGCCAGAGCTTCATTCTTTAGAGGAGCTTTTTTGCCAAGATTCAAATCAGCTCAATCACTAACAGACAGGCGTCTAGATATTCTTGTTCTTGTTCTTCTTCTCCTTCCTCCTTTTCCTTCTTCTTATTCTTCTTCTTCTTATTATTATTATTATTATTATCTTCCTTTTTCTTCTTCTTCTTCTTTTTCTATTTTCTTCATCATCTTCTTCTACCTCCTCCTCTTTTCTCCACTCTTTCTGATATTTTTGGTACTATTCTTAGCTACCTCATTCTAATCTTCTCTTATCTATCATTTCATTTTCTTCTTCTACTATTTCCAGTACTCCTCATTTTCCAATTCCTTTTTTCTACTTCTTTTTCTTTCATTCTCCATCTTCACCTAGACCTTATTGCCCTTTTGACTTCTACCCTTTACACTCTTCTTTTTCTTTCATACTTCTTTTTATAATTTTTATATACTGTTGTTCTTTGCCTCCATTTCGATCTTCTTCTACTTCTCTCTCAGTTCTTTTCCTTGTAATTTATCTTCACGCTTTTTACTGCTATTCTCAATTTCCTTTTAATATACTTATCATACCTATAATACTTATCATATTCTTTTCTTGATTATTATTTTGTTTAATTACTTCTGCCCAGTTTCTGTAACTGATTTTTCGTCTGCTTCTACTTTTCACAATACTACTTCTCCTCCTTCACCTCCCCTCTTCCATCTCCTCTTACTGCTCCTTCTTCTCTTATTCCTCTTCCTGTTTCTCCTCCTCCTTCTCCTCCTACACCTCCTCCTACTCCTCCACCTCCATCTCCTTCTCCTCCACCATCCACTACCACCTCTCCTTCTCCTACACCTCTTTCTCATCCCCTTCCTTTTCCTCCTCTTCCACCTCCCTCTCTTCTCCTCTTCCTCTTTTCATCCAAACCGTCTCACTCTACTCCTCCAATCATCCCTATCATCATTGTCTCTCTCTCTCACCTTTTCTCTTCTTCTAAACCAACAATACTCCCAGCCCATCTCCTTATTATTTCATCTTCTTCATCCGCATTCTCTCTCCATGTCCTCATCCCATCTCTTAGAAAATTGGGCAGCGATAAACTGAGGCGACTTTGCAAATTGAGGAAAGCCTTTGTAAAATTATCAGACTAATGATGAGCCTCGTTTATCGGGTTCGCTAAAGACGACTGCCACTCAACATCAATTTTCAAACTATATTTAAGCTATATTCTCACATTTCAACCCCTATTCCGATATCCATAGCTCAAATCCACTACAAAACTCACATTTCACAAATTCACACCAAATTTATTTTTTGCTTTTTATCCGTATTCCATTTTCCACACTTTTCTCTCATTTCCATCTTTATTTCTTCAATATTCATCTCACAATATATCCTTCCACATGAATAATCTTGATCAGTGTTTCTTTAAAATAATTCTTGTCGACATTACCAAAAACTCAATTCTAATTTCAATCTAATTCAATTTCTCATCATAAAAGATATTGTTGCAGAGAATTGAAGACTTTTAATTGAGTATTATAATCTAAACCTTATTCTGTATTTTTTTATAAAAATCAATCAATAGGAAATCATTCATAAAATTAACAATTTAGTTTGAAATAATAATGTTTCTATTCGCTTCACCAAACAAATTTATTAGTTTCAAATGCTGTACAGTATTAGATTTATCACTGGAATATTTCAAACCTATACGAAGATTAGAGAGACTATTTTTAGTGTTAGAAAAGTTATTTTAATGTCGTTTCTTTTGAAGAATGTTTGACAAATGAGTGGTGGGCTCAAGTAAGTCCTTATCACAATTTGAAATATTGGCAAACGTTTGTCAGAGCCGTAAGAATATATTATTTATCCGAAATAAAGGGCTTCTTATCCATTAATATATTGAAAAAAGATTAGAATATGTTTAGAAACAACAGTAATCCGAACCCTACAAACATTTCTATTCCATTCTACGATTATATTAGTGTTTAAATAACCCACAGTGTGAGAGAAAGGTGTCCTACACATTTATTACTGTACTGTAATCCCCAAATCTCATTACCTTCGTATGTTAAACATTTAGCCCAGGTTGCTTCGACCAGAATACCCTGCTGACTAAGCACTTTATTGAAATGGCATTTCCATTTGTGATATTGGTGCAAACTATTCGCTTATTCCTGGAATCCTTCAGGATATTCATGAAGGTCCTTGCTGCTAACTGTGGAGCTGTGTGTCAGAGAGACAAAGAGAGAGAGGGACAGAGAGAAAGAGAGTGAAGAAGAGAGCTAGAGAGAGAGAGAGAGAGTGAGAGTGAAGGGGAGCGATAGGAAGAGAGATGGAAAGAGAAGGAGATAGAGACTCAGAGAACGAGAGAAAGATTTATGGAACTTAGGGGACAGATAAAGAGATTAGATTAGATTATTTACTTTATTCATGTAGATACAACATAATGTCAGCTTAAATTTTAAATCAAGATACAGTAGTTATTTCATTGAACATCATTTAGTGTAATAAAAGTAATTACAGTATTAATTAAGTAGAAAAGATGAGTTAAGGGAGCTTACTAATAAAATGATAATATACAATGAACGTTAGTTAGGATAAAAGTAATTCCAGTATTCATTAAGTACAAAAGATAATTTAAGGAAGCTTATTAAATGAAATTTTATTTATACTAGTGAACTTAATTTAGAGCTCACTAATAAAATGATAATATCCAGGTACATCTATTCACTTTGGCGGACTGCGAGCAACTTATAGCCTATACTGTATAAATCGAGCAGAATAAAGAGAGAGAGAGAGAGAAGGGGGCGAAAGGAAGAGAGATGGAAAGAGAAGGAGAGAGAACGAGAGAACGAGAGAGAGGCTGAGGAAGAGAGAGATAAGCAAAAGGAAGAAAGAGAAAGAGAGAAAATGAGAGAGATTGAAAGAAAGAAAGAGAGCGAGGAAGAGAAAAAGATAGAGTGTATTTGTGTGTGTGTTAGAGATAGAGAGAAAGAAAGAGAGTAATGGAGAGAGATAGTGTTCTTGCTTTCAATTATTCAGGACTACGGAATACATGATGTCGTGTCATGTGACCATTTAACTATAAACTAGCGACTTGCTTAGCAATGCAGCTACACTACTAGACTTAAATTATTGTTTCGTGTATACTGTATACCGTACCATAAACATGGATGAAGGGGCTTATTTATACCCTGAATTACAATAGTAATAGCTATAGTTCTGAATTACAATTCCAGACCGATTCTGGTCACTTCTCAACTAAACTTCTCATTTCCTGTGTGTGCTCACCTTTTCCTGTTTTTTAGGACTTATAAAAGTTTATGAAACAGGACCCAGTGGTTAAAACTAAAGAACATCACTTGTTTCCAGAGGAAAACACAAGAATAACTCACATTTTTTAAGGGGATAACACTAAGGCTAGGCGTACACCGGTTAGTCAAGACAAGACGAGATTAGTCACGTTTAGTCACAGTAATTCACATAGTTGCTTATGATGCAGCACACTCCGATGCAATGACTAATCGGTGTGTGTTGCTTCATAAGCAACTATGTGAAGTACTGTGACTAAACGTGACTAATCTCGTATTTTCTTGTCTTGACTAACCGGTGTACGCCTAGCCTGACAGTAAAAGCTGTCTTAGACGGAACTCGACCGGACTAAAAAAACTTTTCCGTTTCAGCAGGTTTCCGGCTTACAAGGGTTCCAGAAATATTTCTAACCAGAATTTTTACCTTTATAAAAAATTCCTTGGGACCAGAAAAAGAATTCCGTTTCAACAGGTTTCCGTCTCACACAGGGACCCCACCTTGAACAGGCTTTACTGTAATTATGAATAATAAAGGAAAGTGAAAAACCTTTATGAATCACTTCATGACCATTAGCATAACTGTTAACAAGAATCACTAACTTTATTACTTGATTCCACCTAGATACCATTTAGCAATGCAAGCAGGATACTCGGTAGTTAGAACGTTGAGACGGAGGATAATTTGAATTGAGCCGTGAATTAAGAGACGACTCTCAACAGCGCTACTTGCGAGAACAACCTCTCACTCCTACCCCTAGAAGAGTTCCTCCCCGCCCCCCTCAACTGCGCATGCGCAAGTGTAATGTTTTTGCTTCCCTCTTACGTCAGAGGTAGAGTGTTACAGCACACTGGTATGATTTCCACTCAGGCTCCACTTATATCCAAGTTGAAATTAGCATGTGATGATTTGTGTATACTTGAAAATTGAGTGCTGAGTTTGGAAGTGATGTAATCATTTACCCAATTGAACTTGGTGGAATAATCGCCATAATTATGTGAATAATTTGTTCTCAGCAGTCATTAGAATACTGGTGATGATTAGAAGATGCTCGTGAACCTTCTGAGCTAAATTTCAACTTTGAACTCGGATGTAAAACTGGATGAACTAATCCATTCATTTCAAATTCAAAAAATTCAAATTCGTTTATTCTGATCATCAAACAAACAAAAAGATATAAACAATAATGTCAATGTATCAAACAAAAGAAAAAAAAACAAAATATTTTAAATTATAGTATACAATATTCTATTATTAATATTGTGGCTCGATTGATAATATTGATAACCTATAGTAAAACTAGTACATGTTCCATCTAAAACCATTTATTCCTTATTTAAAAATCACAAAAATTATGAGAATAATTTTTGTTCTCAGTCATTACAATACACTTGCTAATGACAAAAACTCGGAAGCCTCCAAGGTTTCGTTTTGTGCACATTGACTTGTTGTATTTCCAAACTTAGCATTTTGAACTTGTCAAACTAGAAGATTGGAACTACTTATTACTATGAACTTTGTGAATAATTATAGACATTATAGACAAAGTAATTGCTTGTGATTTCTCAAAATTTGATTCTTGAACTTATAAATAAATGAATTAAATGAATAAATATCTGGAACTATGACCCAGAGAGAATACGATAAGAAGTTATTATATTATTTTTGTAGAAGCGTTTTTACACAAATTATACACTTGTGGAACCTACTGTTCGCGTTTAAGATAAATTATTTTATTGTGTGAGATACAATGAAAAATTTTAAAGCCCTCAGAATAAGAATTCTAATACTGTAGTTAAATCTTATTTCTGAGTAATATACAGGGTGTTTCAGAACTCCCTACCAATACTCTAGGGGATTGTTCCTGGAGAAAAACAATATCTAAATATCATATTTAAATTGTCCGGAAGTCCTTAGTTACTCACACAGCTGCCATTTTGTTTTTTTTTTCACTTATTATTTTTTATATCAATAATGGTGAAACATATGGAATTGAAACTTATTATTGATATAAAAAATAATAAGTGAAAAAAATAAAATGGCAGCTGTGTGAGTAACTAAGGACTTCCGGACAATTTAAATATGATATTTAGATATGGTTTTTACTCAGGAACAATGTCCTAGAGTATTAGTAGGGAGTTCTGAAACACTCTGTATGAGATGGTACACTTTGACCTTCGGGTCGCGCGACTTATGCCCCACCCGGTATTCAACAAAGTATATAGTAATTATTGTTGTTTACCATAATTATTTTTATTCGATGTTGTCCTTTTTTGTTACAGGTTAACCCTCGGCAATCAATATTGGACAATCCAGAAATCGATTCCAACATTTCAAGCATTTATTGTGGGTGCAGTTCTTCCAGTTTTATAAATTGTGGTTGGCTGGTTAATGTTCGGTTTGAATTCGACGTTAGCGCTCGTGGCGGATGTGTTGTGCACTAATAAATTGGTAAAAGTGATTGTGAGTGAGTGAGTGAATAATCAAATTCATCGTTTACAAGTTTCGTTAATATTAGAATGCAGTTATCATGAACAAGGGAATACAACTACAATTAGTTGCAGTCTCTGTTGACAGCTGAGGCATTTAAAAGGTTAGTACCACCGACTTTTCTATCCCAATGATTCTTTATTTAGTAATGTACAATAATTGGAACTTGACGAAAGATCTAACAGACTTCCGTAAAAAACTATCCGTTTTCAAATTTATAAAACAGGGATCAAACTTCGTTGTGAATGGTTTAGTTATAACAGTAAAATTGCCTGTATTTAAAATATGAAATGCTATTATTTGATAATTCTCGTTATTACACCATTGTGAATCATTGAGTCAGGTTAATCAATTAGAGGTTGATCAATTAGGTTAGTCAGTTTGAGGTAGGTTAGCTCTTTTCAATCCAATTGACTGTGAATGTTGACTGTCTGTGAATTAAAATTTGATAAGCTGAGTTTCAGTTGCACAGAGGTCTGTCAAGCTTAGTCTTCAATTAACAATGTTATTTCTAATGAGTAATCGAAGGTCAACTGTAATGCACTTCTTTGCAACCAGCTTTAAATCTTACATAATTATCATTATTTGTAATAAAAAATAATTTTTTTAAATGTTGATGTTTGAACAAACTTTCACCATGTTCCCTATCAAGGGATAATTGGTTATGTTGGTGAAGTGGAACAACCCTACTCGGGTCTCCCCACTATTAAAAGCCATACGCTAAATAAATAAATAAATCATTATTTGTTTGAAAAAGACTTTATAATAATTATATAATATATTAATATATATTTGAAAAGTAAAACAATTCGAAAAGTAAAAATGATCTAAAATAGCATTTGAAAAGTTTTTCTTCTTAATTTAACAAAGATGATTGATTCATCTTTGATCTCTTTGATCAATGTTTTTCGTTCACTCCATACATATACCTTTGTTAACTTATTGAGTTCTCGTTTTGCATGTAATAAGGTATAGGAATATCCTCTGCTGAACTTCTGCTAGTGAAACTTAGAGAAGTTAGTAAAACCTAAGGCTAGGCGTACACCGGTTAGTCAAGACAAGACGAGATTAGTCACGTTTAGTCACAGTACTCCACACTCCACATAGTTGCTTATGAAGCAACACACACCGATTAGTCATTGCATCAGTGTGTGCAATGCTTCATTAGCAACTATGTGAATTACTGTGACTAAACGTGACTGATCTCGTCTTGTCTTGTCTTGACTAACCGGTGTACGCCTAGCCTAAGACTTAGTAAGACTTCTCTAACTTCTTCTTAGGGTGTCAATTGAAAAATCCACCATTGCTCTCAAATATAGGCTGCAATCATTGTTAGCAGTTTGGGAAAGAAACCTATTTTCAATTTGTTCAACGTTTTCACTGTTCAAATAATATTTCTACTTGGTTTCAAAACTCTTAAAAAAATTGGATTTGCATGTAATAAGGTATAGGGTTGTCTTCTGATAAACAGTAAATCACTTTATGCTAGCTATGGAAAAAACATGTTATAGTCACACTGTTGTATATGTTAATATATTCAGTGGAACTTGTACCTATAGCCTTCAGTAAACCTTGATGCAGATTATTCGGCTCTTAATACTGGTGAAGGACCCTTCCTCTTCAAGCAATTGATTTGTTGAATAGTATGAGGGTGAACAGAGATTAGATTCCGACGAGATGGATTTCCTCGAAGAGGTGGAAATGCTTGTAGCGCTTGATCACTTTGACAGATTCAACTGGAGAGAAGCGACAGTTGACTTTAATCAGTTGACAAGCAGTTGACAAATCTCGAATTATCTGAAACAGATTCAATCATGTCCGATTTGATTGGAAAGTGTTGGAGTCAGTGTCTCAATCAAATTACAATTACATTATTGATTATTGTATTGGGAATCAACGTCCTACTTGGAGTGATGCGAAAGCATTCACAAACAAAGATGGCTGCAAGCACTTGCTAAAATAGCCGACAAGCGCAGGAAAATTTTTACATTTTTTCATTCCGTTTACTGTTCATTTCATTAATTTTTTATTGAATTCATTTATTTTATTATTACACACGATTTCCAAAAAATAAAAGATACAATAGATGTGCATTAGGCCCTACGCCCACGGAGCAACTGCTATCTGACTGCAGTCGCAAACCCAGTGTTGCCAGATTCCATTGGCTTTTTTTCGGGTAATCGGGTAATCTAACCTATCAGCCAATGGTATCTGGCAACGCTGGGTTTGCGACTGCAGTCAGATAGCAGTTGCTCCGTGGGCGCAGGGCCTTAATTTCACTCTGCAAAGCTGGTACGTAAAAAGACAGATGAATATTTTTTGTAGTACTCCTTCAGCTATTCAATTATCTATTTATTGGCTAAATGAAATTATCAAACTATTTATCATATCCAAACTATATAAAATTATTATAAACTATATTAAACTATTCATCAAATCTCAGGCCACTCGTGTAAATCGATTGTGATCATACTCCAAGGTTATTAGAGAAAAGGTTGAACACTCGCTGCTGTAAGGTGCAAAGTGGTGGGGGAAGCCTGATTTTTTTATTCATGTGACGTCACACTCGCGGTTCGCCAATTATCATTCAATTATCAACAGCTGATATTATCAAAATAAATGATCAAAATGACGTCAACTGAATCATTCCCCCACTTCAACAGCTTGTGGATTTAAAAAGCATTAGGAATGGTTCAACCTTCTTTCTAATAACCTTGATCATACTCCTCCTAGACTACCCAGCCGATTTCCATGAAATTTGGCTCGAACATGCATATCAAAGATGGAAAGGTTGTAAAATGATAAAATCTGGAATCAATGGTACCATGGAGGAATAATCACCGTAAAAATGGACAAAACGGGAGATACATAACCTCTCTTGGAGTAGGCCTAAAATCGATTTTGACAAAAAATCGATTTTGTCAATCAATTTCCGCAGTTGAATTATAGCAGGATCCTTTTAACTTGTCAGAAAACATATGTTTTACTTGGCCACCAGTACAATACTTAACCTACAAATGCTGAATCACGCAGATTATTGAAAAGTTCTTTTAAAAAGTTATTATTTGAAAGGTCTTCTTTAAAAAGGTCTTTAAGACTTTTAAGACTTTTGATTATAGTGTCAAAATAACTTTTCAATTATTACCAAAACAGCTGATTTCTGACTAGTTAAATAATTTTGCTGTAGTCTCTAGAGTATTTTCAAAAAGATCATTTGATTCTACGTTCAAGAAGTTATGATCTAATAAATAATACATCTTGTTTTATCTGAATACTCTTTTCAAACTCGATATCCATTTTCGTTTTTACTACCATTTTGTTTTGTTTTCCTTTAGCAGATTTTCAACCTTCTCATGTTTGCAGACACTACAACTTGCAAAAAAATCGAAAAATTAGACCAACAGTCTCATTGATACATCACTGACTGATTCTCATAATAAATTAATCAAAGTTCAAAGAACAGCCAGAGAAAATTACCCTGATCAGGGAAGCTGCTTCTCTATGGAAACCAATTAATGCAAAGAAGGTATTAGCAGGATTAGAGGGGTCTGTCGACATCAGAAAAAAGGAATAGGCTCTCCATCATCATTATTGCCTTTTCCTCTTCTCCTTCTACTTTTCCTCTTCCTCTTTTTTTTTAAGATCTTCTCCCTCCAAAAGAAAATTCCTCCTACCCAACAATTGCGGAAACTTTGTTCCGTTTTTAGCGAAAGTTTTTTAATGAACACAAAACGCTACAAGAATAATTCCTCCTCCTCTTCTTCCTCCTCCTCCTCCTCCTCCTCCTCCTCCTCCACCTCCTCTTCCTCCTCAACCGCAACCTTTTGCTCCTCCTTTCTGTTCCTCTCCTTTTACTTCTCAACCGCCCCCTCTATTCTCTTAATACTGCACTTCATCATCAAATTCCTTTTTTCGCTTTTTGTTCCCACTTTTCTACTCTCTCTCTCGTTCTCTGTTCTCCGTCTTTCTCCCTCTCTTTCTCTTCCTCTCTTTTTCTCTCTCTATCTATCTCGCTTTCTCTCCATCTCTTCCCCCTTTTCTTCAACAAACTTCACCGGATAGAAGAAAGTTTCCGAAAGACATTCAATTTCATAAAAGACCGTTTTTCATTTAGCTGCTGTTTATTTTGTAAAATGAAGATTAAAACTATTCTATCCCGGTTTCTAATCTACCTTCTGAGTTTGTAGAAATTTGGATTTTACAAAAAAAGGAGGAGACACAGATCAACTTTGAGTAACACCCTTGATGGAATAGCTTTGTAAATGTTCTTATAAATTTTAATGTAAAATCTATTAATCACGAATTTCTCTTTAAATATAAGGATGAATTCTGTACTTTGATTATATTGTTTTGTATCGTATTTACTAAGAAACAAACATCTATTTTATTTATTTTAATTCAAGTCCATCCCTGTAGAATTGCGATGGGACACTCTCTTACGAACCTGGGGGTCTTGAATCCGATTATTAGACCGTTACACATGTCTCTAATTTCAAAAGTTCAGTTATGGCTATGTACCGTGGTCTTGTTTCTAAAAAATAAAAGAAAAACGTTAATTTCAACGTAATTATATTGGAAATATTTTGATAACTTTTCATCACGCATCACGCAACATATTTAAGTCATGAAGTAAACTAGTCTGTTAAATTTTGAACTGTTTTGGTCGAATCTTTTACAGAAACGTATGTAAATCTTCACAAAATTCGTATGAAAAATGTTTGTTTCAAGGGAGTTTCAGGAAATACAGATCAAGTAGTTTGCAACTAGAGAAGGTTCAGAAGGCGGAGGAAAGAAGGGAATATGGGTGAAATAATAAGGGAATAAAAAAAGAAAGGATAGTGGAAAGAAGAATGAAGGAAAAGGGATTGTATGTAAAAGGAAATTTAAAAAGTTTATATAGGAAAAAGAAGAGAGAATAGTGAAAAGAAGAATGTAGAGGAATATGTGAAAGGATATCATCGAAAAAGTATAGAAAGGAAAAGGATAGTTCAAAGAAGAATATTATGTCAGAAGATATCAATCGAAAAAGAATCGGAAGGAAGAGGGAAGATGGTGGGAATAAGAATGTAGAAGAATATATAAAATAGAGTATCAATCGAAAAAGTAAAGGAAGAAAAAGGAAAGATAGTGGGAAGAAGAATTTAGAAGAGGAAGTAAATGAAATAATAGAAGAAGAAGTTGGCTGTAACATATTTTCGTCACGGTTTCGAATCTCATCCATTTTATCAGGAAATACGCGATCGAAATTCCCAAAAGCCGAGAATATTAGAAAGCAGTCATGATGTGAATACGAATGCACGAGTGTGTGTTTGGGAACTCGGCACGTAGTTTGGGCAAATATAGAGCAAACTCCACAAGTTCCAACGATATTCTGGGTACATTACAGATCTATTTGTCTGAGAAATGAGGTGTTCGAATTTTGTTCCCAAAACGCTTCACACAAGGTGCTAGTACACTATCAAATTCTATGCAATAAAATCAATAAAAACCAAATTTCTATTAATAATTGGACAGCTGTCTTGTAAGGTACAGTGGATATTTTTTTAGGTGAGCACTTTTTCATATAATGGGGACCGGAAAGGCTCAGGCTCTCTATGCTTCATCTCTCTAGGCACAGGTCCTAAGCTTTTGCTCAACAACTAACCTTGCTAGTAGAGGGAGAAATAAAAAAATCTATTTTTTTCACACACTCAGTATGCTGTATCATTGCTTATTGCGTTACAACAAACAACATGGAAAATGTTCAACATTTTTGAGAAAATCAGAATAATGAATACATCCATAATTTGAATATTTATTTATTTCCAAATGAACTGATAGACCCTCATTTTCTCCTTTTTATTCTTCGTCATATATTTCTTCTCCTTCTTCGTCGTATATTTCTTCTTCTTCTTCTTCTTCTCCTTCTTCTTCTTCTTCTTCTTCTTCTTCTTCTTCTTCTTCTTCTTCTTCTTCTTCTCTTCTTCTTCTTCTTCTTCTTCTTCTCCTCCACTTCTTCTTCTCTTCTTCTTCTTCCTTCTTCTTCCTTCTTCTTCTTCTTCTTCTTCTTCTTCTTCTTCTTCTTCTTCTTCCTCTTCTCCTCCTCCTTTTCCTTCTTCTCCTCTTCTTCTTCTCCTCCTCCTCTCCTCCTTCTTCTCCTCCTCTCTTCTTCTTCATCTTCTTCTTCTTCTCTTCTCCTTCTTCTTCTTCTTCTTCTTCTTCTTCTTCTTCTTCTTCTCCTTCTTCTCCTTCTTCTTCTTCTTCTTCTTCTTCTTCCTCCTCCTCCTCCTCCTCCTCCTCCTTCTCTTCTTGTATTTAATCCATCCATTCCTTCATTCTTTCCTTCTTCCCTTCTTTCCTTCTCCCTTCTTTCTTCTTTCCTTCTTTCCTTCTTCCCTTCTTTCCTTCTTTTCTTCTTTCCTTTTCCTTCTTTCCTTCTTCCTTTTTTTCCTTCTTTCCTTTTTCTCCTTCTCTCCCTTTTCCTCTTCTTTCTTTCCTTATTATCCTGTTGTGTCCTCTGATTATTCAACATTATCGTTTCCCTTTCCTCTCAATGATAGAATTTCTGTCCCACTCTAACGCTTTCCTTCCCCCTCCACTTCTCCCCTTTTCTTCTTCTTCATCCTATCTTCCTAATCTGCGCGGGGACTGTTGGTGATGATGATGGTAATGACGATGAAGATGATGATGATGATGATGACTTGAGTGTATAAGATCCCTTGCTGTCTTGTCGCCTATCCAGGTTTGACAGCTTACAAGCAGGGGGCTTCACTCAATTACTCATTCGCTCACTCAAACACCCTGATTGAATATTCCCTTTCAGCTTGCCTCAGCTCCATCTTCTTCCTCCTTTACCATTCATTCATCTTCTCAAGATTATCTCTTATCGACACAGTTTCATTCACCTCATTCATTAATACTAGATTGGTGACCTATTATCATTATTATCAGTAGTAAATCTCCCAGGTAGAAGACGCAAAGAAACATTTGGTTCATTTTCCGGGTTTTTAGAAGAAGAATTTGGTTCATTTTCCGGGTTTTTAGAAGAAGAATTTGGTTCATTTTCCGGGTTTTTAGGAGAAGAATTTGGTTCATTTTCCGGGTTTTTAGAAGAAGAATTTGGTTCATTATCCGGGTTCTTAGAAGAAGAATTTGGTTCATTCTCCGAGTTTTTAGAAGAATTTGGTTCATTTTCTTTCTCCGAGTTCTTTGTTTGCCCACCATTTTTAAGTGAAAATTCAGTTTTCCTCTCTTCGCTCCATTTTGTTCCACTCTCTATTTCATTTGTCAAAATATTGTACCGATATTTTTATGTATTGTGAAATTTTATGGATCTTCTAAGACCTGACATGTCTACAAGAGCGCCATATAACCAAACGTTTTGGGGGTGGGGGCAAACACCAAGAGTATTAGTCGATTCACAAACATACCCTCACAAAATCTTCCTTTGAAAATATTCTTGTTAGAACAAAAGGCTTTGACGCAGATGAATGTATTGATGGGAAAATCAATACATATATTATAATATTTTCGGAGTGATAAGACTTGCGTGTTTTTGCATGATAACATTTTTCATTATCGTTGTTTCAATCTCCATAGATAACTATCAGAATTCAATCATCACATTTTGATGTTTATTGATTCCTACTTTTTCACCCTTTTCCTTTTTGTCATTCTTTTCACCCTTGTACGCTTAATCCATTTCATTATCACTCTTCAACCCTCTTTCATGTGGCGAAGCGTGGTATAGTTATTTGGTCATCGCCTATAGGAAATATACCCGGCGATGACCAAATAAGTACCACGTCCCTTCTACCTCTTCCTTTTACTGTTGCAGTGAATCTTTCCTCCTCAACACGCTCTTTTAATTTTTGTCATTATGACATCATTTACATCCTTCAAATCTATAGATTTAGATTTTGTGTGAAGGCAACTTTACACTAAAGTGCCTTTAATGGAGATTTGCAAGTTATAACAGTAGATGTCTTGTGTACATTACAATTATGATTTTCGTATCCAATGTAAAACTTAATAATGTAGAGCAGTGGTTCTCAAACTGAGGTATGCGTATCCCTTGGGGGTACCCATCCGGTTAACAAAAAATGATTCTACTCTCAAAATAAACCAGAAATCTCCAAGGTTAGGCGTACACCGGTTAGTCAAGACAAGACAAGATAAGATTAGTCACGTTTAGTCACAGTAATTCACATAGTTGCTTAGTTGCTAACAGCACACACTGATGCAATGACTAATCGGTGTGTGTTGCTTCATAAGCAACTATGTGAAGTACTGTGGCTAAACGTGACTAATCTCGTCTTGTATTGTCTTGACTAACCGGTGTACGCCTAGCCTAGTAATTCTACACATCTTCTTATCTGCACGGTGCTAACAGTAGGATAAGAGTACCGAATAAGAGTAACAATATAATAATAGTGAGGAGGAGGTGGTGGAGGAGGAGGGGAAGGAGGTGGGGAAGGAGGTAGAGAAGGAGGTCGGAGGAGGAGGAGGAGGAGGAGGAGGAGGAGGAGGAGGTGGAGGAAGATTCAATAATTTTGTCCCGTATATTCTTTTCATTATTCGTACCCTTTCGTTTCTTCTATAACTATAGCTGAGTGGGAGAGTGGGAAAACTTTGAGAAGGGGTACCTTAATTTTTGTGTAGGGAAAAAGAGTTACAGTGTCTAAATAAGTTTTAGAGCCACTGCTGTAGTGTAACTTGACCTTTATTTTCCCCATTTTTATTTTCTTCTAATACATCACACGGTTTTCTCACACTTCCCACACCTTGAATCACTATTTACCATCCGCTATTAAAAGTGTTGGTTCTCCACTACATGACAGACGATGATGGACAAATGATAACAAATGACAGACAAAATCTAGATTTCCAAGTTTTTTCTCCATACTCTCCCTCATTCAATTTGTGGAATATTCCTCACTCTGCTAGAGAAACATTCACCAAAGCTTTCGTGAAAAGCAAATACTTGCTTTTAATCGATCCAAAACCTCTTCAACCTGAATAACTGATGAAGAATAGTAGTCATTTTTCAAGCCTGTTTTTCATCATACATCATTTTTCAGGCATCATTTCTCTCTTCCTAAATCAATTTCTATTGTCTGGGATTTTTGTCACGTCATGTATTTTATTACAGAGCTGTCATGTTCCACTTGGAGTGGAAGGATTATTATTGATTTTTGAAGTGAGGTTATTAGACAATTTTATGAAGTGGAATGTCGGTGTGAAGAGATAATATTGTTTTTGATACAATATAGAGATTGTGGGAGGATTTAGTCAATGGATTTCATTTACAATATTGAAATGAGAATATTACTGGAATACAAATTGGTATGATGATAGAGAAAAAACAGGAAAAACACGTTTATGTTTATGTTTGTTTTTGGAGATTTATGTTATCTGTTTTCCTCATTTACCGTACCAATTTGTATTTATGAAATTTTTATCAATCGCTCTTCCTCTGCTCCAGAAAGGTTTTCCTCTGTCTCTCTTTTCCATTTTAAATTGAAATAAACAAATCCACAGTCACAAAACTTTCAAAACAAAAACAAACCGACCTAACCATGCAACAAATACACGTGAAATTTCAGCTTACAAAGGAATTCATATGATCTTATGCTTCATTAGGCTAGGCGTACACCAATTAGTCAAGGCAAGACAAGACGAGATTAGTCACGTTTAGTCACAGTAATTCACATAGCTGCTTATGAAGCAGCACACACCGATGGAGGAAGAAAAGATGAATAAGAAGAAAATAAGAAAAAGAAGAAGAAGAAGAAGAAGAAGAAGAAGAAGAAGAAGAAGAAGAAGAAGAAGAAGAAGAAGAAGAAGAAGAAGAAGAAGAAGAAGAAGAAGAAGAAGAAGAAGAAGAAGAAGAAGAAGAAGAAGAAGAAGAAGAAGAAGAAGAAGAAGAAGAAGAGAAGAAGAAGAAGAAGATGAAGAAGAAGAAGTGAAGAAGGAAGAAGAAGAAGAAGAAGAAGAAGAAGAAGAGCAGTAGTAGAAGAAGAAGAAAAGAAGAGCAAGAAGAAGAAGAAGGACGAGGAGAAGAAGAGGCTAAAGATGAGCAGGGAAAGGAAAGGAAGAAGCACCTGGTTTAGCATTGACTAAAGTTGAAAGAGCAGCTGACTGCCTCGTCAGGTAATGAGTTTCTGAAGCCGAGCTTCTCTCTTCCAATTTGTTATTCATAGCAGATTAAAATTTGCAAACATCACTGCAGCTGCCTTGTGTCCCCCCCCTCCCGATTGATGTAAGCGAGCTTGTTCACGTCTGAAATACATCACTCCAGCCTTCATTCATGATAGCTCAACTTCGAATTTCAAATTCAAATAATAAAAACTGTCACACCACTTCTACAGAACTATGATATAATGCTAATGCCCGGTTTCTAGGACAGACATTAGTTTAATGTGGTTAATGCCACATTGAATTTTAAGGCTAGGCGTACACCGGTTAGTCAAGACAAAACAACATGAGATTAGTCACGTTTAGTCACAGTACTTCACATAGTTGTTTATGAAGCAACACACACCGATTAGTCATTGCATCGGTGTGTGCTGCTTCATAAGCAGCTATGTGAATTACTGTGACTAAACGTGACTAATGTCGTCTTGTCTTGTCTTGACTAAGGCTAGGCGTACACCGGTTAGTCAAGACAAGACAAGACAAGAAGAAGAAAAAGGGAGAAAGAAAAAGTATATGGGACAAAGAAGATAAGAAGGAAGAATAAAGAGAATATGAAATAAATGAGAATGAGAGAAGGAGGTGAAGGAAAACAAGAAGAAAATGAAGAGGTGAAGAAGAAAGTAGTGTTCCTTTCCACTTGCCTCATCACGCCTCTTTTCCATCCAATTCCAATTATTTTCGTTATGGAACACACCTAGAGAGAGGAATATGAAAGTGAGGCATGCCTCACGTACCGTGCCTTTCCAGGCAACAAAATATGAACTTCGCTATTTAGAAACACGGTTGACTTTTAATGAATATTCCAGAGGACAACTAGGGGAACGCTTTGATGTTAAGTTTGTGATAGGGTTTGTGAGTTTGCTCTTGTGATAGGCTAAACAGAAATGGGTTGTAAAAATGCGAAAAGTGTGTAAACGTGTGTGAAGATAATGGTATTGAGATTGAGAATGTGTCAAGGGAGATCGTAAAAAAGCAATCCTATATGAAAGCTTCATATAAAATTTTGATGGTACATAAAACTAAAGATTGTGGAATCCGGATTATATTTGGATTTGGAGTTGAGTTCTCCTCATTAATCAGGGAAACAATGAAGAAGCGATCCTATTTGAAAGCTTCATATAAGATATGAATGTTGGCAATACGTTTCTTGAAACCCCAATCAGTAAGTAGAAGAATTCCGTTTTTTTACATTAAAAAACATGACTGCATGTCGCTAGTGAAGTGAAAACAATAGTGTATACATAGCAGTTCGTAATGGATCAAGAAATAATCATCACATAAGATTTTAGTGATAGCCTACATAAAAATATCGATTGTGGAATTCGGAATACATTATTTGGTTTTAATTTCGAGTAAATTCTTTTTAATTAAATAAATAAATCCTTAGAATCATAATAACTATAAATATTATCATATTATTCAAGAGATAAACAGATAATTGAAATTTTCTTCAAGTATTTATTGTAATGGATTGTTCAGTAAAGGCTACTCGTGAGTGATTTGAATGAATATAGCTATTCTTTTGAAATGGGAAATATCGGAAAATCAAAGATAACCTTTCCTTAATGACGTTTTAGGCTAGGCGTACACCGGTTAGTCAAGACAAGACAAGACGAGATTAGTCACGTTTAGTGACAGTACTTCACATAGTTGCTTATGAAGCAACACACACCGATTAGTCATTGCATCAGTGTGTGCTGCTTCATAAGCAACTATGTGAATTACTGTGACTAATCTCGTCTTCTCTTGTCTTGACTAACCGGTGTACGCCTAGCCTTAGCTGACAGTCTCAAAGTCTAGGAAGAGAGAATACTCGATGAATTTGTTTAATTGATTAAATCATTGATTGGGAAGGGTAATAAGACTAGAGGGTAACCACTCCAGTAGAGAGCTACCACTTGAGGGTCATGCAAACAGTTCAATTAATTCGATTAGTCATTGGTTTATAATAGTCAATAATCAATCAAGGATAGTGACTCAATGGACTTTGTTGGGACTCCACTTGAGTCTCTTGATAAAATAAATTATAATCAAATATTCCTATTGATATGTTTTCAGAAATAGCTGAAAAATTAGTAGTTCATATTATATACCCTCATACTCTTATTCTTTAAAAACAATGACGTGAATATTTTCTACAATCATAAATATTCATAACCATTTTTGGAAATATTATTAATATTCCTTGCAAACATGATCATCGTGAATATTTTTACAGAACTTTCCAGGGTTTTGCAAGAATTATTCATTAAAAAATATTGTTACAAATTTATTGACTAGACTCCAAACCATCATCAATACTAGTGTTATAAACTCTTCTAGAAAACCTCACACTTTTCTTTTTGTACGTTAAATCTGATTTTCAATAGAGAAAACCATTACTCACAGAAAATACCGCAAGTTATCAATATCCACTTTGAAAAATAAAAAAGTAGGGTTAGTAAAGAGAGTAGGCAAGATGAAAGCCATCATATTTCATCACATGAACCTAATGAAGTTGAAAGTTGGTTCGAAAAAAGTGACTCCGATCAGGTGGAAAACGGCTGGCAAGAAGGATGAAGCAGAAGATAGAAAAAGGATTAAAGGAGAGGGAGAAGGAGGAGGAAGAGGGAGTGATAGAGGGAGGAGGGTAGAGGAGTAGAAGGAGGAGGAGGATAAGTAAAAGTCTCCTTAGCTCGACTACCTGTTGACTGGACTCGAAAATTGAATCCAGGACACTTTAAGTTGGTTGGTAGGTACAGGTCCAGATTGCTTCGATTACGGCGAGGGCTTTTCCGAGTTTTCCGCTGGAAAAGGACGAATTTCCACCCAATTTTCCGACCTAAGCGAAAAGTAGGAGTTTGCAGTTGGACGAAATTGTCGTAACGAGTTGTTTTGTGTGGGGTGAGCGAGGTTTTTTGTTGCTTTTAACAAGCTGTAGTTAGTCGGTTGAAATGTTGTTTATGACGTTTGCTGAGGTGATGTAACTTGTTTAAAACTCGCACTCGAAGCCTGAAAACCTCGAAACCTCGTTAGTGTGAGTAATTCCAGAATGAAAACACAGCTTTACGATCAGAGTCCCACTATAATTATCTTTCACAGCTTTACAATCGGAGTCCCACTACATCCTAGATACTTCAATTCAATTCTATTCAATTTGATTCAACTCAGTTCAATTCAATTTAATTCATTTCAATTTAATTCAACTCAATTCAATTTAATTCAACTCAATTCAATTTAATTGAATTCATTTCAATTCATTTAATTGAGCAAGAAGAACAAGAATCATCCTTACCACATGATTGTAACTCTATAGTACAGTGCAGTATTACTGGTAATACTGCATCTAGTAATTTTCCGTCATCTATAACAAAGCATTTTTTACCTATGTTAGAAGGACCTTTTTAAATTATTCTCATGAGTAGACCTACTAACTATCAGCCCTCTGAGCATTGGTAATTCTATGAAAAACACCCTGTAGATATAACACTAATTCCAAACTTTAAAAGTAAAAAACTTGTGACGGCCGTTTCGTCCTATTACGTGACATCATCAGACTCATCTACATAATATCATACTGTATTATCTGAACAACATCCACCACACACAGCGTCCCTTCAAAACACACTTCTGGAGTTCAGTACTGAAGAACAGAACTTCTTCCTGAACACTGGTGTCTAGAACACACACACACCATTTGATAGAGCAAAGTTTGGCGAAAATGACTCGAGTTTGCTTGCATTTATGCGCTTGTGTGCGTGTGTGTGTTCCACCCGAAAACCTAGTCTCAACTCAAGACAACTTGCTTCTAGTTCCATGCAAGACCCACACCAAGTTTCGATAAGTCATCGTAGCTCTAGCGTTTGTCTGCCATTTTACCCTCCCCCCCCTTACTCAGTCACCCCAAATTTCCCCCCCCCCAAACTCCTAAACTAACCCCCAACTTCCTCCACCACCAATCATCTTCTAAATCGTTGGCAGTGACTTCTTGTTAATGGTTGCTAAATCGTAGCCCAATCGAAGAACCGTTTAGAGGATTGAGACTGTCATTCACATCCATTGAAACTGATGATTCAGCGTTTCTGTGACAGTCAATGCTGCTTTGAATCTATTTACTAGTTGGTCTTGAAGAGGAAGGACTAACTCTCAAGCGAGTCATAAACTCACGAGCTCATATTGCACGCCTTTTCATTTTTATATTAGCTTTTATATCTATATACCACGCCGTGCCATTCTATGTAGATTGATATAAAAGGCAATATAAAAAAGGCATGGCGTGCATGAGTCGCTTCAGTCCTAGAGAGACCCTATTTCCCTAGAGAGTTCATTCCTTATATGGTTCAAATGTCTAGTATAATTATAATTATTGATATAATAATAAATAGAATAATAATATTATAAACATAATTCATGAATTCAGAAAATCAATAAATGGTCAAGACAGTTAAAGATTCATGCAAGGATTAGAAAATTTTAAATTACCTCTTGAAATCATACCTTTTTACAATAAAGTTCATATCTCAAAATTGTTTTTCGAATGAGAGTGGCACCATTGAAAAACATTAAACATTAAAACTGCACTGTTAGGCTAGGCGTACACCGGTTAGTCAAGACAAGACAAGACGAGATTAGTCACGTTTTACTTTGATTAAAAATGACTAATGTCGTCTTGTCTTTGTCTTGACTAACCGGTGTACGCCTAGCCTTACTGTAACTGCAATTATTTCACAAGGATTGGAATATTTGGAAAAAACATTTTTGAGAACATTCATGCTCACACGGGGTTTGTCTGCTTGGAGCCTTCTTGTTGGAATAAATTTTCATTGTTCATTCCATGTTGACGGAGCTGAGGATTGAAGAATGAATGCAACATTTCCGAATAGCGTAGTGCATTCACATTAAAACTGTTTGCTTCCTGTCATTTCAAAAAAATTTGGTCCTATGATTCCTAATGAGGACATTGCGTATGAAGTTGTTTTTATGGAGTTGTTGAGGGTTTTAAACACTCCAGAATCGGAAATTTTGTTAATTCACAAAACCAGAGATATGAAAATGTTCCTCATCGCTGGCTCAGCGTATGCTCCGTGATGTGATGGGCAGTTTTATAAATCGCCTATACAAGAATGTCTCAATCGGGAATGACAATTTGAATGTTGTTTCTTTCAATGCTTGAATGCTTTTATTTATTTATTTATTCATATAATATATAAACAATTTACAATATAGAAGTATACAATATTATTTTATTGAATATAAATATGCTTTGTTGAATGCTTTTTAATGTAGATTAAGGTAGTAACAATACAACTTTGAAATATTCTTCCGTTTATTTTCAAAAGTAATTTCAAAAATGCTGGTTTGTCTGGGACATCCGATATAATATGGAACTTAACAAGTGACTTCTATGTTAATCCATTCGTATAATTCTCTTCAATACGAACTGAAATACAATTGCCGCTCTTGTTAAAAACATGACCTCTGTGAGAAACGCTCTAACAATTCATGACTACTCCAACAATGATTCAAATTGCACTTTTGACGCTGGCTTTGATCTCTCAACCGTGCATTGAGAAAGCTCCTGGGAGTCACACTTTGACGGTCTGTGTTATTGTCAGGTTGTAGCCTTAGAAGAATGCACTTTAGAAGTACGATTCATTCCGTTTTTTGAAAGTTTGACAATGAATCGTATATTCAGGTAACTTACACTTGTGGAAATAGTTTTCAATTTGATTTTAAAATTACGAGTTTTTTCTTCTGCCATACGATAGAAGAAAAACACTACCTTATCTACAATCATTACAGTTTCATAATTGAAATCGAAACAGTAGCTTTTTCGAAATCGAATTTGAAACTTGTATCGTTATAAAGACTTAATGAATCGGATGCTATAGCAGGATCCTTTTAACTTGTCAGAAAACATATGATTTTAACGAGCAATATCACAATGCTGAATCTCGCAGATTATTGAAAAGGTCTTCTGAAAAGTTATTCTTTGAAAGGCCTTCTTTAAAAAGGTCTTTTAAAGACTTTAAAGGTCTTTAAGACTTTTAAGCCTTTTGATTATTGTGTCGAAGTCACTGTTTAATTATTACCGAAACAGCTGATTTCTGACAAGTTAAATGGATCGTGCTATATATTATGAAACGATCCTTGTTCAATCTGATCCAGTTTTAAAGCACTGGAACGGAACAGTTCCTAACCTAAACGGCAAACATTGAAATGGAACATGGTCGTTTGAATCAAGGTTAGTTTAGATTGATAATGTAGAGATTATTGTTCTTTGTTGGTCGTAGATTAAATTGTGAATGCAATGGTTGTATTTCAGCCTTTAAACGACTCTTGAGATACCTCTGAATAACCCAAAAAGCAAGTAATCAAGAGTATAATAAATTGCCACTCGTCAAACATAGATATATCAAGCGTTTATCCTAGAGCCAATCAAACAACAATACAGTCAGACCGCCTCAAAATTTTTCTCGCAATGCGATTGGTCGCTGTACGAAGCTCCGCCTTCAACTAGACACGCCCACAACCAATCAGAAGCAAGCAGGTCGGAACAAGATTTCATGTTAGTTTCCGTATTCGCTAATAGATGGCATTGGTTACCTTCTCAAATTCTGTGATAGTTATGGGATTAAGCTAAGAATGAGATGTGATTTTGATGCTTCAACATTGATTAATTACACTTATATTTACTTATTTTCATTATCTTCTGTTTCAGGTAATTTCATGTGATTATTACAAACAACAAGTAAGGTGACACATTTCAATCATACATTTCACAGATATGTATGTAGTCTATTATTTAGTTATTCGATGTGCATAGAATAAGTTAGTATCTACTTACATCCAAAGCTGAGAATAGCTGATAATTCAAAGGTTCCTGGATCACATACTGTTGACGGAACGGTTTTGACAACAAGAACAGCCACTGTCGTCTTTCAGAGGAGACGAAAAGCCTGCCTGCCTAAAAACATCCCTCTCATTACCCACGTACAAGCCTAGAGCTCATGTGAGCATCACCCTCATAAAAAAAGATAAACAAATACTACAATGAAATCTATTTCACTGCAGAATTGTACTGATAATATTATTACTCTACAAACGTCAATCATTTGATCTGTAACTATACTAATAATACGTTAGAATTATCGAAAAAGATGAATTAAAATTGTGAACATCGTTTGTGCAACCAGATGATAAGTAGATTTTGGGGCCGCCCTAAGTTGATATCCACTTGATATTCTCTTTCAATCAGAATTTGCGAGAATCGAAGCACGGCCATCTTTAGACATAGAAAACTAAAGATGGCCATGATCGAAGTTTATAAGGTTCGCAACTTTACAATGTTCCTCACCTAGCGTACTCTATTTATAGTATTTATTAAAGTCAGTGTGTGATATCGTTATTATATTTATGGATTAAATCAAATCAAACTGTTTTCCTTTTCTGCTTGTAGCTATAGTACTGAATATTCCAATGGCAAGGAAAATCGTAGCAATTTTGCAATTAATTTTGCAATTTTCATCTGAAAAAACGAGACAATCAATAATCTCCAAAGTAAAAATTTGCTACAAATATATTATAGTCAAATTGTTACTGTAAAAATACAATTGAAATTATTGTAATTGTGGAATAATTTTTAATTAAAATTTTATGGTGGGGCGAATCATATTATGATTTTTCATTGTTTTATTTTTTTGTTACAAAAACTGGTGAATGTGATCTAAATTTCATATTTCTTGTCTGAGAGTAGAGTATACTTGATAACTTCTGTTCATTTCCACTAGGTAAAATAGGTAAAAACAAATTGAAGTCATTGTTTTACGATTGATTTGTTAGGAGTACAACCCCCGTTCATTAGATGATTACACACACTTGAAATCTATGATTGATTACTCCCTCATGTACATTGACAGTTCCCAGAGTCAAGTCCCACTAGTAAGTTGTGCTTAGCTACTTGATTGCAACCATCGATTAAGTCTGTTTCACTCAATTCAAGTTGAAACAGATTATATAAATTGATTGAATTGATTGAAGTGTGAGTTAGATTGATATATATTCATTTATGATGATAATATGTAATTATTTATGAGAAATGTCCATATGCATAACATAACAGAGATGTACGTTTTGCATATTCAGGTCTACATACAATGGTATGTTGGTATGCAATGGTTTGTTTGATATGCGTTGTATACTAGTGGCGAAGGGTGGTATACTTATTTGGTCATTATGACGAATATACCAAGCTTTGCCAAGGATGTATACAATGCGTTGGAATCTTCTGATTCATCAATTAACTTTGTTCAATCTTCGATTAAGACCGTTTTTCTCAATCCAAGTTGCATCAGATCAAATTAATTGATGGAATGAAGTGTTTTTAGATTAAGGAGCTTTGTATTTATGAGAAAATTGCATATTTATAACATTACAGAGACATACTTTGTGCAAATACGTACATGAATATTGGTATAAATCTTCGAATTCATAAACTAACTATATTCAATAATAGATTAAGTGCATTTACTCAATTCAAGCTGGAATAGGTTAAATGAATTGATGGAGTGTTTGTTGGATTGATATCTATAACTATAACATTATAGAGACAAACTTTGATGGATTGAAGTGTTATTAAATTAAGGAGCTTTGTATTCATGAGAAAATTACATATCTATAACATTACAGAGACATACTTTGTGCAAATACGTACATGAAATATTGGTATAAATCTTCTAATTCATCAATTAACTATATTCAATCATAGATTAAGTGCATTTACTCAATTCAAGCTGAAATAGATTAAATAAATTGATGAAGTGTTAGTTGGATTGATATCTATAACATTATAGAGACAAACTTTGTGCAAATACTTACATGAAATATTGGTATAAATCTTCTAATTCATCAATTAACTATATTCAATCATAGATTAAGTGCATTTACTCAATTCAAGCTGAAACAGATTGAATAAATTGATGAATTGTTAGTTGGATTGAGAAGCTATATATTTATGATGAATGTCTATATCTATAACACTATAGAGGTATACGTTGAACATGGGATGGTATATATATCTTCTGATTCGACAATTAACTTTGTATTTAATTTAAGTTCAAGTTGATTGAATAATTGATAGCCGGGTAGGAGTGAGTTTTCAACGGTTTAGTAGTAGAGGTTTCAATGGAGATGTTTGCGGTTGTGTCGTGGGAGGAGTGGGGGTGTTTGGGGGAGGGGGTGAGGATGGGGGGTTAAGGGGGGAAAATAGTCCATTAAATTAGCGGCGGTTGTGCAGTCGGTCAGGGAATAACAGGGATGGACGCCCGCTAAACGGATTAACTACCAACAGGGATCAGGCAACAGTGATAGGGATAGTATGGCCGACAAGATGGATGTGATCGGTATACGGTCATGGCCACCTATGTTCTCTTCTCCTCTCCTCCTCTATGTTCTCTTTCCCTTATTTACCCTTTCTCTCGTCCTTTTTCTTCTTCTTCGTCAATATAATCTCCTTCTTTTTTCCTATTTTCTTTTTCTTCTTCATCAACACCATCATCTTCTTCTTTTATCTTTTTCTTCTCCTATCTCTTTTTTCTTCTTCTTCTTCAGTTCTTCTACTATCTCGTCTTCTTCTCCATCTTCTTCCTCTTCCTCTTCTTCTTCTTCTTCTTCTGCCCATCCTTCGTCGTCTCCTCCTCCTCCCTTCTTCTTCTTCTTCTTCCTTCTTCTTCTTCTTCTTCTTCTCTCTCTTCTTCTTCTTCTGTCCTCTTCTTCTTCTTCTTCTTCTTCTTCTTCTTCTTTCTTCTTCTTCTCTTCTACTCTGTCGTCTTCTACTTCTTCTTCTTCTTCTTCTTCTTCTTCTTCTTCTTCTTCTTCTTCTTCTTCTTCCTTTTCCTCTTCTGCCTCTTCTACTTCGTCGTCTCCTCTTCATTCATCTTTGCTTCTTTCTTCCTACACTATTTGTATCCATTCTCCCTCTTCCTTTGTACTCTACTTTCACCATTTAATTTTCTTCTTGTCAGGTCGTTCTCCTCATGACCTCAAAATTCCTTTCTTCACGATATTCCTTGATTCTTTCCTTTTGTTCTATGGTGAATTTATACTGTATAATGCGAGCTATAAGCTGTCATTTGCTGGGTAAATTAATATCAGGGGACTGAAATCGTGATATGACAGGCTGTAGTGGAGTGACATTCAAGAATAAGGAAGAGGCATGGAGAAAGTGAGGGAGAGAGGGAAGGAGGTAGGAAGACGTGGTAGGACGTAGGAGTAAAATCAGAGGATCAGAGCTAAAATAAGGAGGTGAAAATAAGATGCAGAATAAGAAGCAGAATAGAAAGCGAATAAGAAGGAGAAAACAAAAAAGAGGAGTAAAAAGAGATGGAATAAGAGGGAAAAGAGATCATGGCTCAGAAGGGGAAGTAGAAGAATGAAGAAGGATGAAAGAGAAAAATGAGAGGAAGATGAAGGGAAAGAAGAAAGAGAAAATAGAGAAGAATGAATCGTTGCAGAAAGAAGTAGAGAAGAAGAAGATGACGAGGAAGAGATACAGCAGGTAAGAATGAGTAGAAGCAAAGAAAGAAGAAGAACGCAGTAAATGAGATGATGGAAGAAGGAGACTGAGATTAATATATAGAGGAAAAGAAAAAGACAAAAAAAAGAAGAAAAAGGGGGAGAAGAAGAAGACGAAAAAAGCGGTGAATTAGATGAAAAGAGGAGAAGACTGAGATTAATGTAGCGAGGAAGAAGAAAGGGACTGTGAATAATAGAGAGGAAGAAGGAGAAGAATGTGATTGGGACAGAGGAAGAAGGAGACAGTGAATAAGATAGAACAAGAAGAAGGGAAGAAGAAGGAGGAGAAATAGAAAAGTAGAAAAATCAAGAGAAGAAGAATAAGAAGTCAAGAGAAGAAGCAGGATGAGAAGAAGAACAACAACAAGAAGAACGGAATAAGAAGACGACCACAAAGTTGAAGAAGAAGAAGAAGAAGAAGTAGATGAAGAAGAAAAAGAGAAAGAAGAAGAAGACGCGTAAAGATGGTGGGTGGAAGGGAGAGGGAGCGAAACAATACTCGTGGAATCGGTAAGCTATGTCTGTCAGTGATGTGAAAAGCTTTGGCACTGAATTTCCTCGCTAATAGCATTTGAGACGTCGTTTTCCATCACATGTAATGAGGTGGCTGCTTAATCAGACCCCTGTTCACCGTCTTACTTTATCCCTTTCATTATATCTTATCGTCATTCCATCATACTTCATTGCTTCCATCACTTTTCTTCCATTTTCCACCTCTTCATCATTACTTTTTACACTCATGTTCTTTTTGCACTCTTTTCTTTCTTGTTTCAATCTCTTTCTACACTATTTTTCCTGCTTCATCCCATCCTTCATCTTACACCCCATTTCTCTATCTCTTCCATCATAATCTTATCGCCTTTCTATCATACTCCAACCCTTTCAACTATTTTCCCCTCATCCCCTTTTTCCATGTACTTTACCATTCTCTTCCTTCTTGTCCCCTTTTCTTTATTCTCTCTGGGCTCTTCCTCTATTCCACCTTTCTGTTTTCCGTCTTCTTTCGACTCCACTTTTAAATTTCAAGTCAAGACATATTTCTCTTCAAGAGTTGTTCAGGCAAATATCCATAAGAGGAACCATCTTGATACATATTGAACTCTATTACTTGAATAGTTCAAATTGACGCCTTGATACATATTGAACTCTATTACTTGAATAGTTCAAAAGGCGCCTATTCAAATTGGGTTTAGCAAAGCAAGTCATCTATTTATTAAATTCATCTATTAGATATTAAATTTAATACATTTATTGCTACGAGTACAAATCATTGAAATATGATTTGGAAAGAAACAACAGTCTTAGCCCAAAACTGTTTCTCTCCCAAATTTTGATTAATAAAATGAATTTGAAAGTAAGGTTTAAAGTTTCCACTGAAATAGTTTAAATTGAATACCGTTAATAAGAGTAAATTAGAGTTCGCACACCTGAAATTTTAGAATTTTAAGAAATCAAGAAATGTAAATTAGTAACCAGTGGCATATGCCAATTGCAACGAGTAAACGTGGCATTATAACAGAATATTGGATGCCTCAGTATTTTGTTTAGAATATTCACCATATTCTGTTTTAGAGCCAACACCAGTGACTGGGATAAACACTGGTGAGCAATAATTTTCGACAGCATTGTTGTAAGTTTTGCTTCTCACTAAACTTTCACAAAGATCGATAGTTGAACGAGTGGGTGGGGGGAGGGGGGGGAGCTGTAGTGACGTCATGCCTCTGTCTAACTTGTTATTGTTGTTCCACACTTTTCTTCTCCTTGATTAGTTTTCGTTTTGTTTTATTCTTCTTTCATTCTCGCATTGCAATATTCTCTTCTGCCATCTCTCATTTTTTGTATGATATTTTCAGTGACAAACTTTATTATCTATTTATTCATTTACATGCCAAAAATACAGCAGAAACGAAAAACAAGGTAGGGTGTAGTTTGTGGGGTATACGAGGATTTGAATGATAGCCATTGGGTAGGACAACAATTTTAGACCTGTATTTGATTATTAGCTGATTAACAATACATAGTGATAATTTAATTCATTTTCAATAAATTCAATATTATATTTTTCATTACTTTAATTCAAGTTTTTAATAATTTAATTCAAGTTTTAAATAATGTAATTCTAGTGTTTAATACTTCGATTCCTGTTTTCAATTATCACAACCTTCTTGATAAACCGTGTCAACTATCAACCATCCACCATCTGTCCACCTGCAGTGCGGCTCACAGTTAAGAATTCAATAGATAAATATATTATAATCTCTTTTAAATATCTGAATCATCCTGTACATGACCCTGTATTATCTAACACGTCCTTCTACCACGGTATATAGAAGGTACCCATCTACAGTAAGCTATATACCGTGACCTTCTACAAAGTTCAGTAATCCACTATGATGCAGTCATGTTCATACTGTACAGTGAATGAATTCTTACACCCATGGAAGATAGTAAAAAGTTGTCATGACGATAATTATTCATTTTTAATCAAGATGCCCCAGGCAAAGTGAACCAGCATTTCTATTCAGTAGTAGGAATTTCAGAGAGAAAAATTCAAGGAACTAATCTTATTAAGTCCATTCTGCAGAGCAATCTTGGAGTGAGGTCGATTAAAACTGCATGAAACGTCCTTTTTTCTGATCTTTTCAGACAATTTTGACCTTTCTTGACCTTTAGGACACTAGTCGCTCGCCTCTTGAATACAAGCAGCTCTTAACGAGATCTGCTACCCACTCTAGCTTCAGGCGTATTTGAAATCTTAATAAGCTGCGAAATTGGAAACGTTTGGTCGGAATTTGTTATTAGGTCTAGGAACTGGATACTGCTTCATTTCTGTTGTTATGAAAGCCCTGTTGTACCCAATGGGTACAAACGTCAGCCTAAAGCAGAGTTGGTGATGGAGATTCTGTATGATATTGAAGTTGAGCTATCCGAAAATGATTGAAAAAGGTTGAAAAATATACCCGACAAGTCCGCTGTTCAATCCAAGGCTATTTTATTAGATATTTGATGAAGAATTTCACGTGTATAAAAGCCTCCAAGGCTGTACGTACATGTTGTCACGATACAAATTCTGGCAACCAAATAAGGCCTCAATAAAATATTGTCAATGACCACTAAGTGCTGGTATTATAATAGATAGCATAATTAACGGTAAGCTGACCTAATTTAGCAGTACTCAATATTGATAAAATAATGATAACAAGGAAGCAAGCTCCGACTCACCACCAAAAGTCTCTGACTCATATCACATTGTATATTTATTTATATTCCTTGATGTTAATTTATGTAATTGAAAAATCCAAATATTGAAGATGGCCATAACCTTCATCCAAAAATATCAAAACACACCACTGCCTATATGAATCATCTACTGAAAGATGTCAATGCCAATAAAATCATTAGAAAAATTATGATTCATCAATTATTTATAAAATGTATAAATACTTAATCCTCATATGTTAACTTGCTATTAAATAATGCATATTATTATTTGTACTCACCAAAAGTATCATCCCAAGCCGGTGAAATGATGTATTTACAGGTCTCATGTCTTCGGTGGTTTCACGAACAGAGCAATATATTTTGGAAATATTTGTTGTATATGAGATTATACTATTTTAGGAGTCAGTTATTTTATAGCATAAAATATTTGGATGTATATTAATTTAGCAATAAACTTTCAGTTCACCTTTTGAATTTGGCAGTGGAGTTGAAAAGTAAAGAATATTTTTAAAGGCATCTTCCAAAAATAAAAATAAAAATTGAAAGGATTTTAATGTCCTATATGTTATTTTGTATTATATATAATGTATCGCATATTATTTAAATGGTTATTGTAGCTAAATGTTGGAACTACTTTGTGCATTGTACTGACGTCAAAAACACGATATTAAATTGACCAATCACAGCCCAGCATTTCATTAAAAGTTCTAGAATGTTCTATTGAAAATTCTGTTTCCTTGAATTCTAGCAAGGGTAATTCTCTTCCGTTTGAGACTCCTTAGAGAGCAGTTGCTTTTGAGCACATGAGTGCAGTTTAATTATTTTAAAATGTAATCAGTTTCATTTTCAATCTTAATGTTTTCAAACTGTGATATATTGAGCTGTGGCAATATATAATTGATTAAATTCATGTAAAGTCGCGGAAATATTATAAACCATGGTCCAGAGCCAAGCAGTATCGTGAGAGGTCGCACGGAATCCAATCTACCCCTGAGATGGCTGCCTAAACCAGGATACGGTAACCGACGTCAAAGCATCGCCAATACTGTGAGTGATCCGTTTTATTAATCCTTTGGCCAAAGGCGCGAAAAGCCTCTTTTAAAGTGAAATAGTGGGGAGAAATTATCATACTGCGTGAAACATAAAACATGAGCTCATGGTCTAGTAGTTAAGACATTCATAAATTTAGAGATTCTGTATTATCTCATTTGCCAGGCCAACTACCCACCCCACGCTCTACCGAAAATATATATTTTGTAACTAGCCACTTATTATTATTAACGATAGTTAATGAAATTTGTAACAATTCATTTAACTGATCGAGTTACTGCTTTGTTTATTCTGTTGTATGTTCTAAAGGAACAGGAGAATATACTCCGAATTCTTCACCTAAATACTGGGTTTTCTAGTCGTTCTTGCACCTGTCTTGGCAATCCCAATTGATACATTAAATTTATTTAATTTATGAAAATATCAGTACCCTGGATGAGCCATTGCAAGGCCAAATTTTGACATGCCCAGTCACGTAAGGAGTATGCTTAGCCAAGTGTGTTACATAAGTGTATTGAGATCTCGTCTTTGATGCATGACTATAGTCCATCACATAGCTCTCCCTTATCTTGTGACACATTTGACTATACTTGCTTGATCCTGACGTCACAGGACATACAACATAAAAATAATAGTGTTACAAACATGGCACCATAACGTGGCAATGTTACATACATGACCCACAACAAAGCAGTGTTACATACATGGCACCCAACATGGCGGCCTGACGGAGATGTACAAAATTTCTTTATTAAGAAAGCCAAAAATTTGAACTCAGAAATCACAGAGGTGATGGTTGAAAACTTTTTGAAATTAAAAATATACCTTGTGGAATTGCCAAGCTTTAATAAAGCAATTAATTAATTTGAATATTGATTTCATTATTAAATTATCCATGAGGAGACATCGAGGAGGAGTGTACTCAGAAATATCGCCAATGATTTAAAGAGATATATGCACTTATTGCTTCGAATCACACTCCGTGATCATTCAAATAATTATTTTAGGTAGCCTATTAAGAAAGCCAGCTTATTTAACCTTGAAATTGAAGCTTTAAAGGTACCAAAATATTATTAGTTTACCAAGAGCATTAAAGTCTTGGGGGCTTAGTAATTTGTTAACCAATTTGTTAATTTAAGCAAAATCTCCAACAAAAGAAGCGATCTCATAGACAAAATATTAAGAGTATTAACTGTTTATTTATTGTTTACATGTGATAGTTTGAAAATCGCCAGATTATTAATGAGCATTGAATATAGGGCTATTTATTAATAGTTACCATATATAAAAATTTATTTACTGGTAATTACCAGATATCTATTGATTTAACTATCATTGCATGTTTATTTTGTGCATGTTTATTTGTAATAAGTCTTGGAAAATTTATTGTCTCACTGTATATATCACTTATCACTTAATCCTTTCGGTCAACATTTCACTGCACTTGAGTCACTATCGCACTCGCGCCCATGCATTCATTTCCACGCCGCGCATACACCCTTCGTGCCGCGCATCTATTTCCGCGCCGCGCCTACACCCTTCACGCCGCGTTCACACCATTGGACCACGACATCCTTGGATTTCACCACTAGCCCAGCTGTCCAAATCCTAACTCACCATCATGGAGAACCTCTCAGCCAACTCATCTGTATCCTACATAGAGCTGGGAGACAACAACACTCTGCGAGAAGCGACCACACCTAACCCCGAGGCAACAAACAACACTGACGAGACAGCGCCCAGGGAGCGAGACGCGGGAAGTATCGCTAGTGCCAACTTCGACCCTGAAAATCTTCGTCAGCTGTCTTCCACCCGCCTGGAACCAGATGTCAGCCCTACAGAAGTGCCTCCACGTACGCCGTCACCTACCACTGTCAATCCTACTACACAACTCTCGCCAGATGAACTGAGTCCACTGACTTCCAGATTAATGAATGACACTCCAACCGATTTGGTCACCCTCATGCTCAAAATAAGTAATGACCTCAAAGATTCCCAAGAGAAACTGGGTAGTCGAATGGATAGTCGAATGGAGAAGATGGATAGGGAGTTGAAAGAGGACATGAAACAAATGAATAATCAAATAGAAAAAATGGATGGAGGATTGAGAGTAGAGATCGGAGACATCAAGGGAGAAATGAAGGATATGAGAAAGCAGTTAGATGACACTACTGTATGCCTCAACAAAAGAATGGATGACATGCAGGTGAATTTGAGGAAGGAACTGAGTGAAGATTGGAGCAAGCATGCGATTGAACTGGAAAACAAGGTCATGCAAAACGTAAGTGAACACACTGATGGATTAAACAAAAAACTAGAAAATCTTGAAAAACAAACCAAAACCGACATACAACAGGCAGTAGAGAAACCGAAGACAGAGTGTGTCACCACCTACAAGGATTTGGAAAAGCAAATTAGAGATTCCACCCAGCCACTAGAAAAATCTGTACAGGAAATCAACACTCAACTAAGCCTAACTAACACATCTCTAAATACCACCCAAATCCAAGTTGAAAGTCTAGTAACCGACATACAACAGGCAGTAGAGAAACAAAGACAGAGTGTGTGATCACCTACCAGAATTTGGAAAAGCAGATTAGAGATTCCACCCAGCCACTAGAAAAATCTGTACAGGAAGTTAACACCCAACTAAGTCTAACAGACACATCACCGAATACCGCTTCTAATACTGATAAAGATAATAATCCGCCACCTTCTACTAATATACCATCAAAACAAATGGAAAATCAAATAATCCATCAGGAAAAATTCCAGCGGTGACCATCACGCAAGACTAGGAGGAGAAAACTTATAAGACTCTGACGGTTCAAATTCCGGCAGCCGAGCAAAACAGCGACAAAAAAATAAGAGAGTGTATCATAACTCCCGTTTTCAAGGGAAGCATGCTCGATATAAAAAGCCGACAGCTTTCGAGCATTCTGCATGTTTTCATCCGCGGCATACTCGCTTCAAGCCCGCCCTAAAGCCAAGAGATTGTAAAAAACATGCTCAATATAAAAAGTCGACAGCTTTCGAGCATTCTGCATGTTTTCATCCGCGGCACACTCGCTTCAAGCCCGCCATGAAGTCAAGAGATTCAGACCTACCTAACCTAGATCGCCTACATCCAGCATATGAAAGGTTAACAAAAGCAGCCCAGAATCGTAAGAAATATCACAATAAACGCTCAAAACACTTCGTCTATTTGGTACGAGAACTTCGCCAACATTAAACCCTACTATAGAGAGTGAACAATACCATTCCTAAGGACCACATGCTTCCGGTTTGGAGATAAACGAAAAAAGTGATTTTTCTACAACAGGATTCAAACTAACATGAGCCAGAAATCGTCCCAAGGATGTACTACGACGCCTGACCGTATTAATTACGCAAAATAAGTGATATTGAACTTTTTAGAAAAATACACAGTTCTGTTAATAAAATTATTGATGGCCAACGATCGCCATATTTTCTAATCAAACCAAATGGAATCCTAACGGTAAATTATTACCAACTTCAAATATTAGTGAAAAATTACCTTCTTTTCCAAGACTTACTATGTTATTATATCATATATTTGTTAGTATTAGTAAATATCTGAATTTTTGTTAGCTTCTACGAAGTCATCGTTATGCACATAACCAAAAAACACGTATGTTATGATGTCTACTTGCGTGTGCAGACGATATATTGTACACATAAAATAGGCCAAGGCCACACAAATCAAACAGCATGTATATATTCCATACTTCACAGCTGTGAAAGTTTATAATCAAATTATTATAATGTAGCCAGTATTATTAAGTAAATTTTGTTAAAACTAAGATTAACACATATTTTGATATTATTATTGAATGTTTATTTATTTGTAACCATAAGTGTTTGCATGGCAGTGAATATTGAGTCAAGTGATGGAACCACAGATTACGATTGTGAGCCCTAGGCTAATAACTTTGTCAATCGATAAAACAAGTCGGCACCCATTTAAGTTACCTGCTATTTCCTTCAGATCAGTTACCGGAGTTATTGTGAATCTATCTATGTAAATTGTTTGAGAGCCTTATTTATGTCATTTATTGTCTAGCAGAACTTATGAGTTTGAATTGTATTGTATTTTCGAATGTCATCTGAGATAACCTCACATACCTTTTGTGCATCAGCGCTTGTAGAGATTCCTTCGGCACCTGGCATACTCTTTGGTTTGACATGTCGTCATCATAGTATTGTTTTAGCCGCCAACTTTTGAATTCTCATATTGCTCTTTTAGATGTATTATCCTTGCTCTATTTTTTCTCAGCTAAATGCTTGATTTTTTGTGTAAATCACTGCCATGATTAGATGTTACGCTTCTGTAAATCTTATGAGTAGGTAACGTAGAATGCTTCCGTACCGAATTCGAGTCGGGAGGTAAACTAACATGAGACAGTTGTGTTCACATATTTTTTAGAGCCTTCTTTATGTTATGTGAGATCTTAGAAAATTTGCCTCGTTTTCTTTGTATAGTTATACAAACTCGCTCTATCTGCAGCTTATTAAAAGCTTATTTATTCGCTCATTTATATAACTATAGGGGGCTTCTGTCACGATACAAATTCTGGCAACCAAATAAGGCCTCAATAAAATATTGTCAATGACCACTAAGTGCTGGTATTATAATAGATAGCATAATTAACGGTAAGCTGACCTAATTTAGCAGTACTCAATATTGATAAAATAATGATAACAAGGAAGCAAGCTCCGACTCACCACCAAAAGTCTCTGACTCATATCACATTGTATATTTATTTATATTCCTTGATGTTAATTTATGTAATTGAAAAATCCAAATATTGAAGATGACCATAACCTTCATCCAAAAATATCAAAGCACACCACTGCCTATATGAATCATCTACTGAAAGATGTCAATGCCAATAAAATCATTAGAAAAATTATGATCCCTCAATTATTTATAAAATGTATAAATACTTAATCCTCATGTTAACTTGCTATTAAATAATGCATATTATTATTTGTACTCACCAAAAGTATCATCCCAAGCCGGTGAAATGATGTATATACAGGTCTCATGTCTTCGGTGGTTTCACGAACAGAGCAATATATTTTGGAAATATTTGTTGTATATGAGATTATACTATTTTAGGAGTCAGTTATTTTATAGCATAAAATATTTGGATGTATATTAATTTAGCAATAAACTTTCAGTTCACCTTTTGAATTTGGCAGTGGAGTTGAAAAGTAAAGAATATTTTTAAAGGCATCTTCCAAAAATAAAAATAAAAATTGAAAGGATTTTAATGTCCTATATGTTATTTTGTATTATATATAATATATCGCATATTATTTAAATGGTTATTGTAGCTAAATGTTGGAACTACTTTGTGCATTGTACTGACGTCAAAACACGATATTAAATTGACCAATCACAGCCCAGCATTTCATAAAAAGTTCTAGAATGTTCTATTGAAAATTCTGTTTCCTTGAATTCTAGCAAGGGTAATTCTCTTCCGTTTGAGACTCCTTAGAGAGCAGTTGCTTTTGAGCACATGAGTGCAGTTTAATTATTTTTAAATGTAATCAGTTTCATTTTCAATCTTAATGTTTTCAAACTGTGATATATTGAGCTGTGGCAATATATAATTGATTAAATTCATGTAAAGTCGCGGAAATATTATAAACCATGGTCCAGAGCCAAGCAGTATCGTGAGAGGTCACAATCCAATCTACCCTGAGATGGCTGCCTAAACCAGGATACGGTAACCGACGTCAAAGCATCGCTAATACTGTGAGTGATCCGTTTTATTAATCCTTTGGCCAAAGGCGCGAAAAGCCTCTTTAAAGTGAAATAGTGGGAGAAATTATCATACTGCGTGAAACATAAAACATGAGCTCATGGTCTAGTAGTTAAGACATTCATAAATTTAGAGATTCTGTATTATCTCATTTGCCAGGCCAACTACCCACCCCACGCTCTACCGAAAATATATATTTTGTAACTAGCCACTTATTATTATTAACGATAGTTAATGAAATTTGTAACAATTCATTTAACTGATCGAGTTACTGCTTTGTTTATTCTGTTGTATGTTCTAAAGGAACAGGAGAATATACTCCGAATTTTTCACCTAAATACTGGGTTTTCTAGTCGTTCTTGCACCTGTCTTGGCAATCCCAATTGATACATTAAATTTATTTAATTTATGAAAATATCAGTACCCTGGATGAGCCATTGCAAGGCCAAATTTTGACATGCCCAGTCACGTAAGGAGTATGCTTAGCCAAGTGTGTTACATAAGTGGATTGAGATCTCGTCTTTGATGCATGACTATAGTCCATCACATAGCTCTCCCTTATCTTGTGACACATTTGACTATATTTGCTTGATCCTGACGTCACAGGACATACAACATAAAAATAATAGTGTTACAAACATGGCACCATAACGTGGCAATGTTACATACATGACCCACAACGTAGTACTGTTACAATGTACAAAGAAGATTGTTCCTAAATCTAATTACTCTTCAATTCTTCAACTCTTCAATTGTTTTTGTTCTCAAAACTTTAACTCTCAATTCTGGGATTCCTCCTCTTTTTCCTTCCTATCTTCTTCTTGTTCATCTTCTTCTTTTTCTTGTTGTTCTTCTCCTCTTCTTCCTTTCTTCTTCTTCTTCTTCTTCTTGTCTTTCTTCTTCTTCTTCTTCTCCTTCTTCCTCTCTTTATTTTTCCTCTTTCAACTTCTTCCTCCCTTATCCTCTTCCTTCATCCCTTCTTCATCCCTTCCTCTTCATCTTCCTCTCCTCTTTCTGTTACCTCTACCTCATCACTCTTCTGACAATATCTTCAGAATAAAAATCAGGAGACGTGATTCGTAGTCACGACTCTTTCAACAAGATTTCTACTCTCCATAAAACGATCAGGTAATTCGACCTGCTGCCGAAAACTGATTTATTATAATTCATTCACCCATCAAGCCCCCTCACACCCCCCCTCTCCATTGGCACACAGCAACTAAGGGCCGGTTAGTTTTTCCGAGCGGAAAATGTGCCTCGAGAAATTTGGAGGAACGGTTTTCTACGGCCCCAGACGTGGGTAACGTGGGGTTTTTCCCGTGGGGGTTTTCTCCATGGGGGGAAACTGAGGCTGGAGCTCACTTAGTAGAGGCCAGATATCGAGAACCAACCTCTCGTCTTTTGGGGGTGCTGGTGGTTCACCTAGAGGGGGGGTGGTTAAGTTGGTAAGGGGGGAAACCTCCAGCTTTGTCTGTGTGGTGGTCCAGCAGTCGGTTATTTATTAAAGAGACGTCAAGGATCTTTTGCTGCTCTTTTTTGGTAACTTTCTCATGAACACAATCACTCAAATAACCTCGAAATCTCTCTGTAATACTATCCATTCTATTTCTCTTTTTAAATCTTCTCTTTTCAAGTCTCTCTCTCACTGTCGAAATAATGTCTCTCTGTCCGACTATCCATTACAATTCTCTCTTCAAAAGCTTCTCTCTCCTGCTTATATCCCTAGATATCTCTCTCTACACAATTCTCCTCACTTGTCTCTCCTATTTTCTTCATCTTATCCTTGTCATACATCTTCAAAAATCTTAAATATTACTACAATACTTGAATCTATCTTGGGCTTCCCTGCCTATCTCTCTGCGCACCTCTTTCTATACAATGTTTCTCTTATTCTCATCTTCTTCTTCTTCTTCTTCTTCTTCTTCTTCTTCTCCTTCTTCTTCTTCTTCTTCTTCTTCTTCTTCTTCCTCCCTTCTTCTTATTCTCATCTAAATGATTCGTATTTTACTTTCCCTTCCCTTTATTTTTCTCTCACTATCGAAATCTCTTTTCTTCTCTATCCATTCTATTTATCTTTATCCTCTACTGCTTATCTCCTCCCACACAATTCTTCCTACATAATTATGTGTCCTATTTTCCTCACCAAGTCAGCCATTTTGTTCAAGGTTATTTCATTGGATAGAATTTGATGAAAAGCTTGATTGTGTATGCACGGCTCAACAGAAATCACACACAAATGCTCCCTCGTACCCTCTCCAGCATTCACGGAATTCACCTTTTGTTCCCGTATTGGCCCGAAATTAATAGCCATAAATCATCCAACCACAGTTGCCAACCTGACAATGTGTTTTACACTAAAACCTGGAACGGTGTTGGTATTTAGGGACAAATTGAAATTTGATTAGTCTGTGGCTTCCCAATTCTGGGTATTTCGGAAAGAGTTTTGGGAATTCGAATGGGAGTTCGATGAAATGTGTTATGGGTAGTTTGGTTTGGGTCGAGTACCCAAAAAAGGAGATGATACATTTTTTTTTAATTAGAATGAAACAATTTTTGCTGATTTTTTTTGCTGATGGTGATGCCCACATGAGCTCCAGGCTTGTGCGTGGGTAATGAGAGTGGTGACGATGAGAGATGACGACTTCGCCCTCCCAGGAAATAAAGGCAGCCAATCAATCAATCAATGCCTTTTCTTGAGGTACCCGTTGCAAAAAAAGGCAGAAAATATTTTTCAGAAACAGGAGAAGACTAAGAATGGGAATGGGAAGGAAGAAGGGGAATAGGAGAGCAGAGGAGGATGGAGGAGAGAAATAGAAGAGAAGAGAGAAGAAATCAAAAGAGAGGAGAGAAGAGGAAAGAACAGATAAGACAGGAGGACAGATGAGCCAGGAAAACAGAGAAGAGAGGAGTGAGGAGAAAAGAGAAGAGGGGAGAATTGAGAAGAGAGGGGAACAGAGAAGAGGGGAGAAAAAAGAGACAGAGTTGTGAACAGAGAAGAAAGGAGAAGAAGAGAGAAGGACAGAGAAGAGAGGAAAACAGATAAGAGAGAAGATAAGAGAAGAATAGAACAGAGAATAGAGAAGGACAGAGAAAGGAAAAGAACAGAAATGAGGAAAAAATCTGAGAAGAGAGAAAAAAATAGGAGAGAGTATATCAGAGAAGAGGAGAATAGAGAACAGAGGAGAGAAGAGGGGAGAAAAGAAAAGATGGGAAAACAGAGAAGGGAGGAGAACTGAGATGAGAGGAGAACAAAGAACAGGGGATAACAGATAAGAGAGCAGAACAGAGAAGAGAAAAGAGGAGAAAATATGATAGAGAAGAGAGGAGAACAGATAAGAGGAGAGAGAAGAAAGAGAAGAGGAAAGAGAAGAGAAGATAAAAGTTGACAAACAGTTTCTTAGAGAAACCCCCGTGCGTGACTAAGAGCTCGTGTTTGGTCTGAGAAAACCTTTCGAGTTTAAGATTTCAGGGTTACTTTTTCTCGTCTCGAAATCCGTTTCCATTCAACATTGATTTATAGACTTGCTGCCTTACCGACCGAACTTCGAGTAATGGATATGTCTTTTTCACTTATTGCTGCTTTTTCGCGAAGCAGCTCATTCACTTAGTGAGGGTACTCTGTTTATATTAGACTCGAGCTTGGTTAGATGTGGGTTCGATTCCTGGGTTAATGTGACATTTTTTGGTTGATTGATGGAGTAGATCTACCCAATTCCCTTTGCAATCTGAGAAAGTTATTTGGTATATCAACAAAAACTATTATAATAGGCCTATTGTTGTTTATTTTTGTTGAGGTCGTAGGAAGGGGCAAAGTATGCAGCCCGCTCAACTATGAAATTATTTTGGGTTGCAACATAGCATAGACTAACTGTATAATTAGTCTATGACCATAGTAACCCAATAGTATAGAGATAACAATGAGACGTCAATGGCTATGCTTTCTGTATGGTTGCACCAACCGGGATAGACATTTTAATCAGCTGATCCCATTTGATTAGCATTGTACTGATCCTGGATCAAAATTGATCTTTCTTGGTGCAACTTGAAATTAAATCAATTCATTCGCCAATCAATCAATTTCCGCCACGACAATCTCTTCCTACAGAGACTGTATAATCACAGTGTGGCCATTTGCTGTCTTGCTTTTGATTGGTTATCTCGGTCAAATCCATTATAATTTTGCCAACTTCCATCAGAATTACTTTCTAAAGATACTAAATCATATAATTATGTTATGTCAGAAGATGCTAAAATATAGGACTTCGAATACATTTTAGTAGATGAGCCAATTGGTGTAACTGATAGCGCTCCCACCTCCCACGCAGAGTTTGCGATTTCGAATCCGAGCCGGGTGAAAAGTTTTTGACAACTTTCAGCATCGATTAATATTGATTATTCATTATCCATTCGCTTTTAAAATTAGTATTTTGCAGATTTCTTTTAATTTCTATCAATAAATCAGTTTCCGGTAGCCTACCTTAATTTAATTTTCAATGAAAAAACAGTTACCAGTACCAATCTTCCTTCCAATCTTTCCTTCAAGTACCCCGATTTGGCACAAGGGTGCAGTACTAGCGCACGGTGAGCGGAAGTTTTCAAGCGAATTCTAACCTGTAATCTCACTTTCTACTAATTTCATTCACTAATTTTAATTATTTTCAAAAAAATCAGCTGAAAGAGCTCAGTAGAAAATACACTTTAATATTTTTTTATTCATCTCTATAAAATTTTGAGTAAAGCAGATAATCTCATTTGACTAAATCACAGTTATTAGCCATGTGTAGTAGACTAAAATGTATTTTGCCTAAAAAATGAATTCATAGAGAAGTATTAAATTTAATTACGAGTTTAATTATATAAATCCGTCTACACTCACCTTTTTCCCGGTGCAAAGCACGGGCATAGCTACTTGTTAAATAATATTATTGACGAATTTTTGGAGTAGAACAATTATTTTTGGCTAAGCTTGTTGTCTCCTTCCAAATCATATTGTGATGATTTTTGTATTGATAAATGAATGAAGAGCCCTCCACTCAACTATAATAAAGTCATTTACTATAATCCCAATAATCCACAAAGAAAGCTCCCAGCATGAAGAGGCTTTTTTCACACAAGAAGAGGCTTGAAGAGGCTCAATTCACACAATTTTTCTCTGCTTTATAAGGTTCCAACAATTGAACGACTCGCGATTTTTTTAGCAAAACAGCAGTTTTATGCACCAGTTTCTTACTGCAGTCCGATTATGCGATCCTGGAGGTCAAGTTGAAAAAAAAGAACTGGAGTAGGCAAGGGTCAAGTACAACTTGGAGAAAGAAGTAGAACACCGCATGGAAGGAGGAATAGAAAAAGAAGAAAATATTTGTAACAAAAGAAGAGTACAATCTGACCACAATGAGGGGTTTTGTATTGTATTAGAATCCCTTGTTTGGAGGCAAGCAACAAAGTATGAGTGCCCAATTAAGAGAAAGGGGAAAATTCAGAAAAAAGTCAAGTACCTAGTAACAAGCAAAAATGTAATAATGCTAATAATATTCTCACAGTTTTTCATCCCCTCATTTGTTTCATGTATCTCTCTTACTCCTCCTCGTTCTTTTTCTCATTCTTTATCCTGCTTCACGTTTGATGTTCTTATTATTTTTCTTCTTCAATTCATCTCCGCCTCTTTCTCTGCTTCTCTCCTGTTCTTCTTCATCTTCTTCTCTTCCTCCTCCTTTTTCTTTGCTTCTGAGCTTGTTCTTCTTCTCTTACTCTTCCTTCTCCTTTCCCTCTAGCTCGTCCCTCACATATTCCTTCACCTCTTCCTTCTACTCCCCCTTCTTCCTTTTCCTCCACCTCCTCCATCTCCTTTTCCTCCACCTCCCCCTTCTCCTTTCCTTCACTTTCTTCTTCTCCTCCTTCTTCTCCTTTTCCCCACCTCCTCCACCTCCTTCTTCTGCTGCTCCACTCTTTCTCCTCCTTCTCTTGCTCCTCCACCTCCTCCTCCTGTTGCTCCACTCTTTCTTCTCCGTCTCCTTCCTTGCTCCTCCTCCTCTTCTTCTTTCCTCATCCTCCCTTCCTTTGCCGCCCTCCTAACCTGCTCTACACCTTCTTCTCCCTTTCCCACTCTTCTCCCTTTCTGATTAACATTCTTTCCATAATCATTATCTTCTTTCCTCTTCTTTTTGCTTCTCTCCTCTCTTCACCTCTCTTTATTCTTCTCCTTCTTCTTTTTTTTCTTCTCCCTCTTCTTCATCACCCTGTCGTCCTCTCACTCTTCTCTTCCTCCACATCCTCCTTCATCACGTTATCCTCTGCCTCTTCTTCCTCATCTTTCCATTCTCTTTATTTTATCTCACTCCTATCATGACCAATCATTGTGTTTTCTCTTTATCTTCTTATTTCTCTTCTAGATCCCTCTTCGCCTCGTTCTCTGCTTCTCTCCTTGTTCAATTTCAACTTTCTTCTTCCTCTCCTAATTTTTCCCCATCCCTTCTTTTCTCTTTCCTTCTCACTCTTCTCTTTCCCATTCTTAACCCAATTCTCTTCGTCTCGTCATTCCTCTCTCTCTCTCAGAACCCACTCTGTTTACCAGCTTGTTTTATAATTATGAGTCCCTTGACACATGCAAGTGCCCTGTTCTCAACTCTGCTAATTGAAATCTCTGTACAACTGGCTTTGCTGAGAATTAATTAACTCATGTTTCTATTGTATTTTTGCTATCTTGAATTCCATTTATATTTTCCATATTCCCTTTTCTGATTTATCTAGTTCTATTCTGTAGTCTTTCTATTAGGGTACTGAATGAAATTGAATGTGGAAAAGGGAATGTGGAATAGAATACAGAGTGGCGCATGAAGAACGCATGTTTTTCAAAGTGTTATAAGGAAGTTTATTTTGATCAAACATTCATTCTACTTACATCAAAATACTAAGCGAATAATCCAATTTCAGAATTTGTATTTAAGTAATTTTTGTAATTTGAGAAAAACTCAAAAACTTGTGTATTTTTTTAGAATTGCATAGGAAAGATGGCGCCCTTAATGTGCGGCCTCAGCTTCTTAGTTAAAAATTTGATTAATTTTTAAATATAAATAACAATATACTCAAGTGCATTACTAAGATAATTTCAAAATTGCAACAAACAAGATAATTTCAAGAATGTCACAAACTTTCCGAATTCTGTTGTCCAAAGTCTAAAACATGTAGGCCACTTTCCCAAAGTCTCTCAGGAATGAACAAGTTGATCTAAAATAACTTCTCACACAAACTTCGTCAGAAATGTGCAAGTTGATATAAAATAACAACTTCCCTCATATATAACACAATTTGACAGTTTCAGCCTATCCTAAAACTGGAGAAAACTCATCAAATTCGACGTTGACAATGTCAAACCGTTGAAGGCGATAAACGGTAAAGTTGAAATTCAATTTTGTTGTCTGCTCGACACAATGTGTTTCCTTAGGCTTATTTTCTGATTTAAAACTTCTCTGAAGAAGAGACGTTTCAGCTCTCAACTCCATCCTTGACACGGGGCTATTTTACTCAATAGCAATTTCTTGTCTAAACGTAACACGGTGAACGATAACATAAGTGACGTCATGAAATGAGTTATTTGAAGAAGGAAAAGAGGGAGGAGAAGAATGAGAAGGAGGAGGAGGCGGAAAAGAAGAAGAAGAAGAAGAAGAAGAAGAAGAAGAAGAAGAAGAAGAAAAGAATAAGAAAGGAGGAGAAGAAGAACAAGAAAGAATAGGAAGAAGTAAAAAAGAGAAGAAAAAGAAAAGAAGAAGAAGAAGAAGAAGGAGACATAGAAGAAGAAGAACAAGAACAAGAAGAAATGAGATGACGAAGAACAAGAAGAAGAGGAAGGAGGAGGAAAATAAGAAAGGGGAAGAAGAAGAAAACGACGAAGAAGAAGAATAAGAAAAGAAAGAAGAGGAAGTAGAAGAAGAATAAGGAAGAGAAGAAGAAGACTCAGAAGGAGAGGAAGATGATAAACAAGAACGAGAAGAAGTAGGAAGGAAGGAGGAGGCGGAGAAGAAAAAGAACAAGAATAAGAAGAAGAGGAAGAAGAAGAAATAGAAGAAAACTTTAAGGAGAAAAATCAAACAAAAAGGAGGAGAAAAAAAATAAAAGAAGGAAATGGAGAAAGAGATGAAACCAGAAGAGAAATATGGAGAAGGATGGAAACAAAAGAAGCAAAACCAAATAATTAAGAAAACCTGGAAGGAAGAAGAAGAAGAAGAAGAAGAAGAAGTGAAGGAAGGAGAAGAAGAAGAAGAAGAAGAAGAAGAAGAAGAAGAAGAAGAAGAAGAAGAAGAAGAAGAAGAAGAAGAAGAAGAAGAAGAAGAAGAAGAAGAAGAAGAAGAAGAAGAAGGAGGAGGAGAAGAAAAAGAAGAAATGAAGCAATAGTACTTGTAGGTTAGGTCAGGTAGCTTATATGGCGCAACATATGTTCATGACTCTGTATTATGATTCTGTTTATACCCTAAAACACTTTCCACACACTTTTATACACGAACACACATTTGTGGAAAAATCTCCTACCTCACCAATTTCCACACACGGTGGAAAATGGTCGGAAAATTTATTGTCACTGTACCTTGAAGTTTTCCTTGCCCTTTTTTTGGAACTGACTTTATCGCTTCCGAATCTATTTTCGCTCGTATGTTGCTTGTGAATGGTTTCATAGCTCCCCACTATACGTCACGACTTCAAGGGCTTAGTGAATTTATATTCAGATAGAACCGTCCTTTTCTCCCTTCTCCTCCCTCTCCTCCTACTCCCATCATCCTCCTCCTCCTCCTCAACCTCATCTACCCCCTCCTCCCCCCCTCCTCCTCATCCTTCACCTCAACATCCTCTTCCTCCTACTCCTCCTTCTCCTCTTTAAGCTCTTCTGTCTCCACCAGTTAGCTCTTCCTCTTCCTTCTTCTCCTCCGCCTTCTTCTTCTCCATCACTTATATTCACTTCTCCTCCTCCTCCTCCTCCTCTTCAAGCTCCTCTGTCTCCTCCAGCTCTTCCTCTTCCTTCTTCTACTCCTCCTTCTTCATCCCATCTCATTCACTTCTCCTCCTCCTCCTTCTCCTTCTCCTCTACCTCCTCCTCCTCCTCCTCCTCCTCATTTTCCTCTTCATTCTCCTCCTTCTCTTCGTCCTCCTTTTCTTCCTCCTCCTACTCCTTTTTCTACTCTCCCTCTTCCAACTCGTGCTCGTCTCTTCCAGCTCCTCTTACTCCTTCTCCTCCTCCTCCTTCACCATCCTCTTCCTCATTCCCCTTCTCCTCCTTCTTCTTTTCCTACTCCTCCCCTTCTTCCTACTATGGCTTGTCTTCTCGTCTAGCCATTCTGACGTGAAAGGTGATATTTTTACCCACTTTTTTTTGTTTGGGGTTGAGTATAGTGGTGACATAAGTTATCAACAAATTTATGTGCGAAAATTTTTTGTTCGTCCTGTTTTCTCTTCATATGAGTGGTAGAAAACTTAGGTTGGAATAAGGATAAATTTATTATTATATCTTTACTCAAGATTTTGGAACATTATAAAATTAGTCCAATGAGTGTTTTAAAGGAGAAAAAATGTATGGAGCTTATTTTTCATCATCGATTACTATCATATAACTGTTTAACTGTTTAACTGTTAACTGAATAACTGTTGCAATTTCTGATCAGAACTGAATATGAGAGAGTTGAACACAGATCAAAAGAGCATTCTAGAATATGAGAAAAAGTAATACACAAATGGTTATTGAGTCCCTCACTCAATTATTCAATAACAAAGCTTCAATCAATTTACCAGCGATGCGTAAAGCTCAAAGAGATGTGCTGCTCTCTACAGCACCGTTTTCCAATTACATTACATTTTTACCATCTGACTAAATAATGATGAACTTTAACCTTTAATAAACAAAATTATCAATGTAAATAGAACATTCCCCATCGTTTGTTATTGATGTGACATATTTTCGAATACATCTATAATACATCATGATATGTACATCTATAACAGTTCAATAATGAATGAGCAATAAAGTTCGTTATGATATGACATATTTCAAAATAATATATACATATATAAGAGTGTATTAATAGTTGTTGAGCCCTATATATTTCCTCTAATAAATAATCTGCAGGGAAGATAAATTAATGCATTGATGCCTGAGCATTTGTAAATACGAATAATCCGACATGATTGATTTTCAGTTTATCACCGACGTGACTGCTATGTTTCTGTCATTTTCATTTGGAATTAATTCGGAATTTCGTTGTGAAAGTTTCTAGGAAACATCAATTTATATCAATTGTTTCCGAAATTCACCATCTACCTTAGATAAGATACGTGATAGGTAATTAGATGAAATTATAATGAAGAGAATGATTCTACATAATATTAAAAAGAGAGTACACGATCAAAAACGTTGTTCAATAACTGAATTATGATTAGAATAATTGTTATTGAACTTAATACTTTTCTGAATAAGTATTTTCTATGTTCTATTCAATGTGTAAATTACTCAATTGAAATTTTTTAATCTTTGAATGAGTGTATTAATTAAATATTTATTTGCCATTTTTAGCAAATATTATTCAAACTATGACATTATAATAACTATAATGTACATTAATTGATAATTAATCATTCATGATTAATTATTGATTATTATAATAAGATTTGTAATACAATGACAAAGAGAAAAAAGAAAAATCAATTATAAACAATAAATTATGTTATACACTTCATGTACTTGAATTTAAATTAGAATTGATTTCACCACCCCATTGATTATATCACCCCATCATAGGTTGATCATAACAGTCGTATTACCGTTTAGTCAAGACAAGATTATAGTTAGTCACGTTCAGTCACAGATTAGACCGCGTGTAAGCTTGTATGAATTACGGTGACTAAACTCTAATCGGTCTTGTCTTCTTGACTAACAATAACTAAGTTGACCAAATAACTCCTCTGTAACTTGCCTGTGTAGATGCGCTATCACTTGACCACACAACAACTTCATCGATATTCTAACACCTAGATTGTACCATACACACTAATAACGTGGTCACTGTTCGGTCATGTGTGTTGTACGTGGTCCCAGCGCCACCAAACTTGAGCTGATGCCAAATTAATGAACACACATTGCCTCTCACTCTCTCTCTAACACTCACTCACACTCTCACTCTCTCTCACCTCCTCATATCCTTCGCATATCCTTCTCCAAGAACGGACATTTATACAGTATTTTCAAACCTTAAGGCTAGGCGTACACCGGTTAGTCAAGACAAGACAAGACGAGATTAGTCACGTTTAGTCACAGTAATTCACATAGTTGCTTATGAAGCAGTACACACCGATGCAATGACTAATGAAGCAGTACACACCGATGCAATGACTAATCGTTGTATGTTGCTTCATAAGCAACTATGTGAAGTACTGTGACTAAACGAGACTAATCTCGTCTTGTCTTGTCTTGACTAACCGGTGTACGCCTAGCCTAATGTTTCATTTAGCACAATATAATTGTTAGTGGGTTATAGAAACCTAATGGTACCATCGTACCTGACTTGCCATTTCTACCTGATAGAATTCTACCAAAACCTTCCCATTGTTTATTCTTACTGCTTCTACACATCACGTTTATTGTTAGATATCTCGGGAATTACCCAAGCATGGTGGTACCATTTGGTTGCAGGAGGGACATTTTCAATATTTCAGTTTGACGATCAGTAGGCTTCTTCTCAGTCGAATTCATCTGATGATCATGGATTTCAATTTCGCAGTTCAGAAGCGTTGAGAAACTTTATCGCCAATAGAGGCAGTACAAACTGTTTTTTTAGAGTGGAAATTAGTGGAAAAATCTATAAACTGTCAACTTTCAACTCGAATGTGAAGGATTACAAGAATAATATTTCAGGAATATGTTCTCGCTTGATTTGTTTGAAGAAATTTATTTATTTAATTCAATGTAATTATTTCTCGTTGCTCCTCCAATTCTCTTGAAATCTAGAGAATTGATTATTATATTGTAAAATATGATTGGGGTGATATCTGTATTAATGTTAAAAACTTCATACTTTTCCAACTTTTGCTCAGTCAATTTTCATATTTGAACGAGTTTAAAGTTTATGTTTTCATGGAATAAGCGTTTAAAAATATCGACATCCAAACGAAAGATGAAAATCAACTAAGTAGTTGCTAGATTTTATAGTTGGAAAGATCAAAAAGACCTTTGAAGAACCTATATTATGGATGAATATTATCTAAATATGATTACATGATAACAGGCATTATTGAATTTGATTAGAAACCTGAGTAACCTTCTAGCTTTAATCTCCGCCAATTGTTCACTCATCTCTCACTTGAGCGCAAGTCTCGTTCTCAAAACCTCACTGGAAAATGGCTGCTCAATAAAAAATGATTAAGGATTCTAAAATACGATTTCAATGTCAAGTTCCAACTATCATATTCAGTTTTTAAAGTATTAGGGATTCTTGAACACGATTTTAATAAGGACGTTAGATTCGATTGGACGTTCATCTAAAAATTGCATCATTCACTAGTAAAAAACAATTCAACAAAAAGTTCACAGACGGTTATTAAATCGATTACAATCAACTGGTGACTTGTGTTTGCTGTTCGAACTTTGCTGACTCTATCACACATACAAAGGACACACATACACACACAAACGCACACACCCCTCCTCATGCATTATCCATGACATGCGTGTTCCCCCAGTTACCATCGAATGATGGCGATAGAGGGTTATGGGACTAGCTGCCTGCCTTGCAAAAGCAATTATTGAACTGCAAACACTGTGTACAAGAGCCAAACCTTTCACTTTCAACCCCTCCCTATCACTGAAATACCGATTTTCCTCCCTATAATATCCCTGGCTATTCTTGAGTACTCTGTCTCTCTCTCTCTATCCCTCTCTCTTTTTCTCTCTCTATCTCTCAACGGCTTAACGGTATTAAAAAAGGCAAATTATCATCTTTTAAGAAGATAAAAGATAAAAAGAAAATCTATAAAATTCATGAAATTTTCAAGACAGAGCAAGATCATAATGTTAGAGTATTCGTTCCCAGTAGGGAACCATCCGAAACTGTAACATAGAACGGATGTTTTGACATGGGAAACAAACTTAGCTCTGGTCGAGGGCAGTTACAGGAAGGCGGGTTAGCTCTGGGAATTCTTGGGCAATTCAAGTTGATTTGAAAGCGGCCCTGAATGGAGCAACACACCATGTTTTTACACACAGAGCACTCAAACCAATACTCTCTCAAACATGCCTTATTCTGTTATTGTCTATTCTTCTCCTTCTTCTCCTCCTCCACGTCCTTCTTCTTCTTCTTCTGCTTCTTCCTTTTCTTCTCCTCCTTCTTTTTCTCCTCCACCTTCTTCTTTTCCTCCACCTTCTTCTTTTATTCTTTTTCTTTTCTTCTTCTTCTTCTTCTTTCTTCTTTTCCTTCTTGTTCTTCTTCTTCTTCTTCTTCTTCTTCTTCTTCTTCTTCTTCTTCTTCTTCTTCTTCTTCTTCTTCTTCTTCTTCTTCTTCTTCTTCTTCTCCTAATTCTACCATTCTTCTTTTCCTAATTATTCTTCTTGATTCCTCATCATCTTACTTTTATAATATAGATTGATTGAATAATTTTTCCACTTCTTCGTCTTTGTAATCATTTATTCAACTTTTCTTTATTATTCTATGTCTCTCACTGTCATTCTTCTGTTCATTATTCTCTCTCATTTCTTCCTTTCATTCTTCCCTTATTCTTGTATTGTCTGCTTTCAATAATATTTCCTCCTTTACTCAAGTCTTTGGTTTTTAACCTCATTTTCCTTTTTCTCCTTCTCTTCTCCTTCTCTTCTTCTTCCTACCCCTTCTCCTTCTTCTTCTTCTTCCTCTTCTTCTTCTTTTATTACTTACAACTTCTACATAATGCTTTCCATCTTCTTCTCCCATCTTCCTTTCACATTGCTTGACTTGCTGTGCATTTACTCTTATTTCCCTTTCTCATTCTCCTTTCTTATTCTCTTTTTGCTCTTTCTCGTTTCCTTTCTTTCTCCATCCCTCTCTCCTCCTCTATCTCTCTCTCTCTCTCTCTCTTTCTCCCTCTCTGTCTGTCTCTGTTTCGTGCCTCTTTTTCGACAGAGATCTGTAAACAATAATCACATCTGTTTAGCATCGGGCCCTGGTGACTGCCCACCAAAATGAAGAAGAAGAAGAAGAAGAAGAAGAAGAAGAAGAAGAAGAAGAAGAAGAAGAAGAAGAAGAAGAAGAAGAAGAAGAAGAAGAAGAAGAAGAAGAAGAAGAAGAAGAAGAAGAAAATGATTACGAAAAAAGGCACTTAGATGAAACAGAACAAGTATGTCAAAAGATAGGATAGTATGTAGGGTAGAGTATAATATGTATTCCAGTGATGATGTTCTGAAAGTGAATTATAAGACACACTATACAAGTTAGTTAATTCATGAAAAGTAGGACAAAACCAGAGAGGTTTGTCTTTCACTTTGAATGAAAACCTCATCGCTTATCTCCCTTTGAATGGATTGTACTTGAAACTTTCTGTAGTGCCCAAGTACAATATTATGTAGAACAACAATACTGATTCAGTCATTCTCATATCACATGCATTCTCATATCTACCTCATCCATACTCTTAATGCTGGATTTGAAGAAACTTTATTTTGTTGAGCTGATTTTGAAGTTTAAGATAAGTTCTCAAAGCAGTGGTGTTTGAGATGTTTTCTTCCAATATATAAAGATAAGGATGTGTTCACGAAAGGAAACTTGAAGCATTGCTAACAATGGCTTTTATTGAATCAGCTGTGAATATAATTATGCTGTATCAAATGTGCGAGTTCATAAAAAATTCATAATCAAACGGATGACGTCATCAAACGAAACCAATACAACGAAATCCCTATGCGCTACTTGGAATGATATCATTTAATTGCGGTTAAACTTAATCGGCTTTCGTGCAATCGGCCGGCATTGTGTTATTATTTAAAAGCATGGATAGTCTCCAAAAGGAATTGTTTGAATGCGTTTGTTCCCCAATCGATTTTAGAAGAGAGCCAAACACAAATTTCAACCTTTCTATAAATACTCAACAGTGCCAAAACCAATCCTTTGTTCTGGTAAATTTTGAACTTTTGTATTTGTTGCCTTGAAGGCAGTAATTTCAACGCACAAAAGAAATTCAAATCCTGCGGAAAAGAAATCTTCTATAAAAACTCATTAGCCCGAATAGTGAGCCGAATTGATTAGGCTTGCACCAATTCTATGCAAATTTACTATTGTAAATCTTCACAACTGCATAACATTGAAGTTACTTGAATGTTTATTATTATACATTCCACCATAGACTAACTACACATGTGTTCATGTGTTGTCTATGATTCTACTGTTTCATCTTTTCATTACATTCGCAATTATTCTTCTTGTAGAGATTAGTCTTGAGTTGTGTGTTATTGTGTAGGCCTAAACAATTTTATAAGTGTGGCTTTGATGTTCCTCTACAATTTTGTTTCAAAATTATACTAAATTCAAATTCTAAAACGCAGAAAATTACTATTTTTCTTATAAGATCTGACTCACTTCGTATCACTGATGTTCTTGTTCGTTTTGTTGATAGTTCGATCACTTCAATTCCATCTTCAACATCAACTTTGTCTTTAAATGGCTCTTGGTATCAAATCACCCAAGATACGAATTTTATGATAGAATACAATAGTTATTTCAACTCACGGATTTTTCTGTTATATTGATGATACATCATCTACTAATTAAATGCCATTGATTGGCTGCCTAAACTTTGTCATTACTATGCTTAACTATTATGCTTCATTGCTTCCTATACAATACTATACTCACTTTACTATTTTTATACTTCCTATTCTATACTCTGTCATAGTACTATATAATATGACAATGCTAAATTTTTATGCAAATGCTATTCGCTGTGTGCACGTAGCCTAGGTGGTGGGGATAATAAAATCGACACCTGCGCTCACGCGGAATTTTAGTGAACGAAACCGAGTCGTTTAACATCAGAAAGGATAGGGAATAAGCATTTACAATGCATTCAAAGTATTTTCGTATTCCTAATTGTATAAAAACCGTTCACAATAGTAATTGCGGCTTCTATTCCTTCCATATTTCCAAACGTAAAGTGATTCAACAAAGAAATCGGATCTCAGTTTTGCATGTTAGTCGAGTGAAAAATCCAGTTCAAAAGCATATGACTGATTTGAAGTCTCGCGCTCATATAATTCATTTCAAAATAATAACCGATGGGAATGAACTCAGCTGTGGATAAACTACTTCGTCTGCTCAGCCAGCTTGAAACATAACCTTCAAAGTTGATTTTAAAACTTGAATTGAAGATTACAATAATGATTAAAAGCATGCGAATGTTCATTTTATCATTTTAAAAATAATTCCACAATCGATAAGTAGGGAAAATAGCGACAGGGAATTCTATTTCAATTATAAACTAATTTTTACGGACATAAGCCTATCCTTTCCCATGTTAATCTTCTCGGACAGATTCATACGATTATCCGCCAGAGCGCAACACCATAGATGCTCACAGCGAATACAGTAATATTCACTATATTAAATCAGGTACTACACCTGATGTGGCATAAGCCACATCTGGTTACTTAACAGCTGCTACTTAGTTGCTACTAGCGAAACAGCTGCTACTAAAGCTTGTCACTCTCATTTTTTGTAGAAGCTAGTGGTAGCTTCAGCTACATGCTACTCTATTCTATTTCTGCATTGAGTACTTTTCCAGTTTTTAAAGCTGCTTTTACACCAAAGTCAGTGACAGAATTGTCATTGTCAGATAATGTTGTACTTTTGTTTTTGTCAGTGATATACTGCAACTGGAGTCTGTGACATTTTGTTAGTGACACAGTATTTCAGTAGCTGACAAATGTCACTTACAAAATGCCAAAAACATTTGGAAGATTTTTGAAGTTTTTGACTTTTTGTCGCTAACGTGTGTCAGGGCCGCTTTCCCAACGCTGAGTGCTCAACAGTGTTGCTCATCGTTTGGGCAGTGTACCCAAGTGTTTCCCCAAGCCCCAAGTGCAACAGCTGATGCTCAATATTTTTCTATACTTTTCCTATTCTCCGAATGAGGCTTAAGCTAGATGTATAGCTTGAGCAGCGTTGGGGAAAGCGGCCCTCACTGACACTTCGGTGTAAACGCAGCTTTAGATGAAAATAGTAAGATACTATGTCACTCTTGCTACTACTTAGTAGCCGCTACCTCGCTATCAGCTACTAAAATAGCGATAGTGTGACAGGCTTCAGCATTTTATTACTTCTAGTTTTTCATTGGCCTTCCTTTAGTTCGTATTGTGACCACTAGATGGCGCCACTGTTCTCACCTGGCGCATTTGTGAGTAAGTTTACGACCGTTGACCGGATGAAATGGTGTAAGAAGAGTAAGGGAGTAAGGGAGTAAAAGGGTGTAAGAGGAGTAAGAGGGGATGTAGGGATAAACGAGGACATAGAGACTGTAATAAAAGTCACGGTGCGAATGTAGCCTAACTGAATAAATTATAAGTCTGCAGTTGAATTAACATGTCCGTGGCAGTAGACTTCTGCACTTCTCGGCACATTGTAACAAAAATTCTTGAAAAATCTGCTATTGTATGACCTGACTACATCGGTCACAATAACAACGTTGGGTGAGTTTCAGTTCAGTCTTCGTTCAGTTTCCATTCAGTTTTCGTTTAGATTCAGTTCAGTTTCCAATCAATTTCTATACAGGTTCCGTTCAGTTTCTGTTCAATCCCAGTTCAATTCCAGTTTCCGCTTGTTCAATTCCCGTCAGATCCAATTCAGTTTCAGTTTTTGTTCAATTCACGTTCAGTTTTCCATTAATTCTTAGTTCACTACCATTGAGTAGTGTCTCCGTTCACTTTCAGTTGAGTTTCTATTCAGTTTCCGTTCATTAAGGGCCGGTTCATGAGCTCGGGATTTAGCAAAGTCCTAGACTAAAACGGGTGGCAAACGTTTGTCTCGACAGGTTAGTGGGTCAGCAGCATAGAGAACCCTTAGTATTTAGTGTCGAGGCTAACGTTTTTCGATGCTACGGTGGCCACCCGTTTTAGTCTAAGACTTGGCTAAATCCCGAGCTCATGAACCGGCCCTATGTCTCAGTTCAGTTGTCATTCAATTTCAGTAGAACTCCGTTCACTTTTAGTTCAATCTCAGTTCAATTTGTAAACAATTTCTGTTCAATCCCAGTTCACGTCCAGTTTCCAATTGTTCATTTTCCGTTCAGTTCCTGTCAGTCAATTGTTCAATTCAAGTTCAGTTTTCATTATTCTTACTCCACTACCAGTTCAGTTTTCGTTCAGTTCCTGTTCAATTTCCGTTCATTTTTGGTCAGCCAATTCACCTTTCAATTAAGTTTCCTTTCAATATGAGTTCAGTTTTAATTCATTTTCAGTTCAGTTTACATTTATGGCCGGCTCATGAGCTCGGGATTTAGCCAAGTCCTAGACTAAAACGGGTGGCTACCGTAGCATCTTCAAACGTTTGTCTCGACAGGTTAGTGGGTTAGCAGCATAGAGAGCCCTTAGTACATAGTGTCGAGGCTAACGTTTGTCGATGCTACGGTGGCCACCCGTTTTAGTCTAGGACTTAGCTAAATCCCGAGCTCATGAACCAGCCCTAAGTTTCTTTTCTGAGCGCCTCTGTTCAGAAGAGTTTTATAATTCTAGTTATTGAACAATTCAATGTATTGAAAAATTAGATTATCTATTAATGTTACAATGCTGTTTCGTTGGAGAATTATTGAATATTAACTCTAATTCTCTATTTTGCAGGTGAGGAATTCAAATACACAGAGAAATTGGAGGTTCTGATTACGGCACTGTGAGTGCGGTAAGTTAAAAATCATAATGTATGATTCTGTTTTTAATAGTACAATAACATCGAATTCAATCATTTATCAAGAAAGTATTGTTAGATACTTACTCTGACATGTATATCATATAAGTCATATAATCATCATGTAATCATGTAAGTCATATAATTACACTGTACATTTACAGTCGCACTTCATTTCTATGATATTCCATATTGAACAGTCAATATATTGTTTTCTTCAATCAACTTAGAGCGCTGATATATCATCTGGGACTACTTCTCTATGAATGTCTGTTATCAAATACACCTTGATCTATTCTACCTTTAATCACAATTTTTCAAACTTAATTGTATGAGATCAGCACATAAAATGATTTTACCAAAAATTCTCTTATTGTTCCAATTTTTCCAACTTAATTGTATACGATTAGCACAATATGAGGTGATTTTACCAAAAATTCACTTATTGCTCTAATCAGTACACAGTGTATGATATTCTTTCGATGCTCTCAAGGTCTGTAGCCCTTATATCATTATTTTTGAAGAAGGACTCTTCAGCTTCACTTCTAGGGCTTTCTACCACTTTGACTGCTTTCAGGGTTCTGCTCTCAATCTTTTTTCTCCCTTTTTTCTTCTTCCCTTGCTATCATTCTCCTTCACCAACACTCTCTCTCTCTCTCTTTCACTCACTCTCTCAACGTCTTCCTCACTACCTCTTTCTCACTCTTTCACACTATCTCCCTCCCGCTCTCTTACAACGTCTTACCCAACCACTTCCTCACTCGCTCTGTCTCACTCACTCTTTCTCTCTGCTTCTCCTGCTGTCGATCTATCTATCTCTCTAAGTTCTTCCAAGTTCCTTTCTCTTTTTTTCTTTCTCTCTCTCTTTCTACCCATTTCCTGCCATTTTTCTGTCCCTTTGAGACTTCTTCTAAGCTTCTCTCTCTCTCTCCCTCCCACTCTTTCTACTCATTTCCTGATATTTCTCTGTCCTTTTTAGACTTCTTCCAAGTTCCTGTTTGATGCTTGACTGGATAAATTCGGCGCTGTCACAAGCATACGTTTCCCTTTGACGTGCTCTGTCAGAGTGGAAAAAAGAATTCGGACTGAATTTTCAGAGCCCAGTGCAACTGGTAACGATTTATTAGGTTGTAGGTACGTGTGTTTTTGAGTTCTTTTGCTGAAGATGATCGAAAACTGGTCATTTTGATGTTCAGTTGTGAAGAATTCAGAGATATTTCCTTCGTTAAAATATTCCTACAGTAGAACTCCAATTATCCGGATTAATTGGGTCCGGACCCGATCCAGATAATCAAAAATCCGGATATTTGGATTTCCCCCCCCCCCCAAAAGACCGTTTTTAGGTAAAAACATATTGTTTCCACACTAGAATTCACGACATGCAGTCAAATTTTTAATTCTAGTGTGGAAACAATAGTGTTAACTTCGCAGTTCGTTATGGATCCAAAAATTCAGAACTTAAAAAACATAAATAACACGCATTCCCCTCCCCATACTCCATCCGCTATCACTACACTACATTCGCAGTTATGCCAACTACTGTATTCGCAGTTGGGCCAACTACAACTGCGCGCGATTTCTGCATTTACATTGCTCGCAGGACAATGTGCCTTTGAAAACACGATTTTTATATTTTCTCAATGTGATCCGGATAATTGGCGATCCGGATAATTGGAGTCCGGATAATTGGTTTTCCGGAAATAGTGATTTTCTGCTACAAGCTGCAATCTTATCGCTATTCTTCTAGTCATTTTCTTTATTGAACAACAATCGAGTTTTCGGTTTGAGCACTTTAAAGACTCTTCGATTGAGTTTCAAATTCAATTCATTTATTGATTCAAGCACAAATAAAGATATGAGTCGGGAGAGAAACAACAGGCTCAGCTCAAAACTGTTTCTCTCCCAAATTTCGATAAATAACCTAATTTATTCGAAAATAAGGTTTCAACGGAGAATTGATAGTTTTCAACAAAACTAGTATGACTAGGAAGAGACTTGCAAGCGCTTCATTCAGTTAGTGAGAAAACTTACATTTACTTTTGAAATAACAATTGCACGTCGGTAATTATGGATGAAAATTGGCGCTCTTGGAATGTGATCTACTCCCAAGAATTAATTGGGAGTAATAAATTTAATGAAGAAGAATAAAAATTTCAATTCTTAATGGTTTTCTATTAGTGGAAGGCATTATCATCCACATGAGATTCTACTTAAAAGACGTTTCTTTTGCAGTAAAAAGTAACAAAAGTAAATCCATTGTTGAATTGTTCAACATTTAGGGCCGGTTCATGAGCTCGGGATTTAGCCAAGTCCTAGACTAAAACGGGTGGCCACCGTAGCATTGACAAACGTTAGCCTCGACACTATGTACTAAGGGCTCTCTATGCTGCTAAACCACTAACCTGTCGAGACAAACGTTTGTCGATGCTACGGTAGCCATCCGTTTTAGTCTAGGACTTGGCTAAATCCCGAGCTCATGAACTGGCCCTAAGGCTAGGCGTACACCGGTTAGTCAAGACAAGACAAGACGAGACTAGTCATGTTTAGTCACAGTACTTCACATAGTTGCTTATAAAGCAACACACACCGATTAGTCATTGCATCAGTTTCAATTAACTTACTGCTTCATAAGCAGCTAAGTTAATTACTGTGACTAAACGTGACTAACCCTGTCTTGTCTTGTCTTGACTAACCGGTGTATGCCCAGCCTAAATCTCCCCTTCTCCTGACTTCTAAGCACCGTATAAGCATATCTGCCTGTTTTGGTCTTTATTCGAAATTCAATAACCTTTTATATGGATTGTTTTCATATTGGTTTCTACAATTCTCAATTCTACTTTAATTTCGTTCTGTCATAGCTCTGTTACAGTGAAGTTTGATCAACATTAGTTATAAATCAATGATTAAAAATAATAATAGGTCTCCAAAACATCATACAACATTCCATCCATCATCCGCAAATTACTCATCGATCGTAAGTAATAGAAACCACTGAAACGAAAATCTGGAAAATCCAACCTGAATCACATACAGAAAATCCAACCTGAATCCAACCACAGAGCACATAAAAGCCAGAAACTAACGATAACCCGACAGTATTGGGGCTCATACAAATTTGCACATCGGAAGAGCTGAGTGAAAAGAGTCTCAAATCCATTTTTATTGCTCAGCTCGTTGAAAAAAAAACGAAAAATCCATCCAACCATGGAAAACAAAATTCCATGCTTACACCAATTGACACTGTATTGTTGCCAGGCAGGCTTTTAGTGCTACGCTTTGCAGGTTGCGATGCGACCATTAATTATCAACTCTCATCAACTCTATTCATCCTCAACTCGGTCTCTTTTTACTCTTTGTGCCTCACCTTTTCTACCTCACATACTCGTTCTTACTCTCTTTTTCACTCTTCTTCATCGCCTCCTTCATTATCTCGTCCTTGTTCAAATTTTCAAATTTATTTATTGCCAGAACTCTCATATCTATATTATTAAAAGGCGAACATGTTTTTTGTGACCTCAACTCCTCCTTGGTTTCTCAACCAATTTTGTTCGTTCACGTCTCATTCGAAAGATCTCATTGAGTAGATGTTTGATAAGGTCTTATATTTTGAAAAAGTTATCGTGGAGATGGGAAATGAGCGATCAAAGTTTCAATTTTTGCCATAGCTCTAACATGGGGATAGGTGAGCCGGAAATTTTCACATTAATTTCAACTTATGATTTGATGATCAGCTGTTTTGAAACAAAAATTTATTTTTCATTGTTTAGTGCACCGGTAAAGGCTTTTGTGCAGAGAGAAAAAGAGAAAGATAGCGAATGAGAACGAGAAGGAGAAGAATGAAAAGGAGAAGAAGAAGAAAAGGGAGGAGAGGAAGAAGGAGGAGAAGAAGAAGGAGAAAAAGAAAAAAACACACTTCATTCTTATTAAATAGATAAATATCTCACATTATTGTTATTTCACTTATAAATCTTAATAATTTTTTTTTTTGCTAAAATTCTTATTTAACCCTTAAGTGCGCGCGCCCGGTTTTGTAACGTAAGTGCGCGCGTGGGGTCGTTCAGACCCCCAACACAAAAAAATCATTTTAACTTGCTGGTATCATATTATTTCAATTTTTTTTTACTTCTATGTTTGCATGCAAGAGTTAGTAACTGTATTTGGAGAAAAAAATCTATATTGAGAACCACTTTCAAATATAATTTAATGAATATTGTGCGAGTGACATTCCTAAAATTGTAGCAGGTCTGGTAGCAAGAATTTCACATTGGAAGAAGAGAGGAACAGAATACTAACTTATAGGGACATATAATAATGTTTAGTATTTGATGGGCCAGGTAGGTGCCTAATAATATTTTGTAGGTCGAGCTTTGGAAGTAGGTGAAATAATAGGTTCTTTCTTCCTTACTGTCACTTTATCTTTCTCAATAAAGTCCTGTTCACAATAATCTCCAGCCCCACGGATACCGTGGCGTCTTCTATAATTTCATTTACATGGTCTTCAATGACATGCTCATCAACTATAATATTATTCGCACAAACAAAGTTTCAATCACACATCAATCTATGAACAAAAGAAAAAGTTCATTTTCTATGTATAAAAAGAAAGTAACACAGGTAAACGTGTGGGGATAAAAGCAACCCGACTGTATAACCATTGAATATATACCCATTGATATATATTCAATGGTATAACTAGCTGGTAACGTAAGTACGCGCGCGGGGGTACAAAGGGCCCTACGGTATAAAACTAGCTGGTAACGCGAGTACGCGCGTGGGGTACGAATGACCCTACTGTGCAGACTAAATTTAAAACGTTTGTTGTCAGAAACCGGATAGTGCTATTGCAAAACTAACTGCAAATATTGACTCACAACATTCCAGTGCAGAGATGTCTAGACGGCAGGCAGTTTAGCCAACATATTCTATTAGATAGAGAAAAAATAATTTGCGTGGGGTCGTTTATACCCCCGCGCGCGCACTTAAGGGTTAAATAAATAAAGAAAATTTCAACTTTTATTATGAAGTCAGAAAACCGATTAGAATCAAATAATTAGCTAGCTGTACTAATTCAAATGCTATAAGAAAATTTCAAGCTGTTCTAGAATCAGAAGACCAAGTAGAATAAGATAGGACTTGGAAAATTTATAATATCAAAAATTTTTATCTTCTTTTATCAAAATCTATGGATAAATTTTTCTTGGACAATTAGGCCGCATGCGTTTTATAATTGCCGGTCGAATCTTGGAAAAAGCAACAATTGTTGGAATTCTTGCTCACAATTATCTACCGCATGCTGAATGTACTCGCTCGTATGAACCGAGCCTAAGGAATGAAGATGTGTTAAAGAGAAGGAAAGGGAAAAAGTGAGAAAGAAAGAGACATAATAACTTTTAGTTAGCAGACAGTAATTATTTCTAATGTTAAAACTTGAGTTTACCAAGAATTGAGAAGAAGGTAGAACCGAGGGATGTAAGAAATGAAGGTGTGAGAAAGAGAAGGGAAAGGACGGAGGAAGAGTTAGAAAGAGAGAGATAAATAACTAGTTGGCAGACAGTAATTATTTCTAATGTTGAAAGTTCTGACTCACGTTTTCAATATTTCCAGAGGTCATTAAAAAAGTCAAGAGGTCGGACTAGTAGTCTCACTAATGACCATCAAATGACTTTCACCTTCTGCCCATCCCCCGTTTCAACTGAAATATCAGTCATTCTGAACGCTTGTTCTTTCTATTTATTCGTTTGTTCCATTCAAACGAGTTCGTCTCATTTATCCGTATTTTGTGAACAAGGAAATAAACAAATTAAGATTGAAATACTGTGCTAATTATCATTTAAGGGGAACAAAAATCGCTTCCTCTTGGTTCGTAACTTACCTAAAATTGTAGAACCATTCAGATCTCATCATCAATCCTTCCAATTACCCACAAGCCAAGAGCTATGAGAGTATCATCATATCAAAGAATTAATCAATAAGAATTATGTTGAACCTGAAGAGATGTTGAGAGCAAAATCTTTATAAAATCAAAGGGCCTGTTATAGAAGAAACCAAGACCTCCATTCTACAATGGAATTGAGAAGGTCTTGAAGAAACCCATATTTGATTTCACTAAATTACTAGAACAGATTTCAATAACATAATACTGCAGAGAGACTGTATATTTACAGTGTGAACAATGAATGTCACACTTTTGATAGATTAGCTCGGACAATCCACCATAATTTTTCCAATTCCCAAAAGATTCGTATTGAAATGATAAGAAATATCATAAGTGATTCACTTCCTACCTACAATTTGCCTTTATTATTTTCACAATATCATTTTTGCTACTACACAGAAACTCAAATGAAAGACTTGGACTGTTTAAATTTTCCTTCTTCATTCAGCATTGATGATTTGCATTTATTATTTTCACAATATTATTTTCGCAACTGTACAGAGACTCAAATAAAAAGACTTGGTGTGTTTAAATTTTCCTTCTTTATTCAGCTCTTTTCCTCCTTGTGATAGATTAGACAAACAATTAGTTGAACAATATCTTGTGAACTATGCATAAGAAATTAATTCAAGTGATGCAAGAGACAGATTTTTATTGTTACTTTTAAACCATGAATTACATCGAAATTAGTAAACAACTCTTTACCCTGGTTTGAGTGATTTTTTGTGGGCAACTTCTGTAATAAAGTCACATATGGATTATATGCGGTAGATTAAGTCCATTGTTTACTGATGCAAAAACACATTCCTCGGCTTGGTTACATGATCCGAACTTTTTTCATTCAAAATTGAGATTGAAAAATCCATTTTAGTCGCACGAACGAGGAAAACGGATTTAAAGGGAAAGAGAGAGAGTGAGAGAAGAATGAATGAAAGAGGGAATGTAAGGGGTGAAAGACAGAGAGAGATATGAAAGAGAAGAAGAGATCGAAGAAGAGAAAGAGAAGAGTTACTGGAGAGGGGATGGTGAATGGAAGACTGGAAGAATGTTGAAAGAGTAGAGACGAGAGACGGAGATAAAAGTGAGATAAAGAAGAGAAGGGTAATAACAAGGGAAGAAAAAGAAGGGAAATGCTGGTGATGGGATGGGGAAGGGAATGATGGAATAAAAAAGATAGAAAGAAAAATTGAGTGTGCTAGAAAGTAGGGAAAGTAGGGAGAACGTTTACTTGATATAAGAGGAAATGGAGAAGGGAAAAGAGGGGATGGTTGAAATAAAGATATTTTGATCTTCAAAGGTCAAAATTGTTGTTTTGTTTAGTTTTGGATCAATATTATCAGTGAAAAAAGACTCATGATATGAACATAAGTACATAACCTCTAGAACGTGTAATCCAAATTTGGGATTGAAGTAGTTTTGGGCTATGCCTGTTATTTCTTCCCACATATTATGCAATATGATTATAATTGTCAAATAAAGAAATAGAAGAATATTGAAAATGAAGGAGTATAATATTTATATCATAGTAAGGATTATACTAATACAAAATTGAAGTAAAAGGTCGAATTAGAATGCAACTTTTATTGTCTATGTGTAACACGAATCGCCTAATCAACACTAAAGTCACAAGTTTGTTTTTATCATAATTATCACCTCGATTTAGGTTGAAGGCTATCGCCTCGATAGCAGATGAGGTTAGAATACCATTTTTTTTTCGAATTCAACCCTCAATGTTCAAAATCAATTGGCTTATTACTTGATCTATGGAGATATATTCCAAATTTCAAAAGTGTGCAATCTTCCATTCGTTTGATATCGTGCATACAGACAGACATAAGTACGATCGCAATAAGGGCCTGTCGGGTCTTTAATAACTTACTACCCATAATAGAACAGCTTCGTATATTTAATATAGCAGGATTAATTTAACTTGTCAGAAAACAGCTGTTTCGGCAGTAAGTAAACAGTGATTTTGACACAATAATCCAAAGGCTTAAAAGTCTTAAAGACCTTTTTAAAAAATACCTTTCAAACGTACCTTTCAAATACCTTTCTAACCGTTTCAAAAGACGTTTTCAATAATGTGCGAGATTCAGCATTTGTAGGTAAAGTATTGTGATATTAATATTCGAAACAGCTGTTTTCTGACAAGTTAAATTGATCCTGCTATAACTTACTGACTTGATAACTATATTTAATCACTTACTAAGTACGATCGCAATAAGGGCCTGTCGGGTCTTCAATAACTTACTACCCATAATAGAACAGCTTCGTATATTTAATATGGCAGGATTGATTTAACTTGTCAGAAAACAGCTGTTTTAGCAATAAGTAAACAGTGATTTCGACACAATAATCCAGAGGCTTGAAAGTCTTAAAGACCTTTTTAAAAAATACCTTTCAAAAGTACCTTTCAAATACCTTTCTAACCTTTTTAAAAGACCTTTTCAATAATCTGCGAGATTCATCATTTGTAGGTTAAGTACTGTGATATTGATATTCGAAACAGCTGTTTTCTGACAAGTCAAATTGATCCTGCTATAACTTACTAACCTGATAACTATATCTAATAACTTACTAACTTAATAACTTACTACCCATAATAAAACATCTTTGTAAATTTAATAACTCACCAACTTGACAAGTTACTGACTCAATAACTTACTACCCATAATAGAACATCTTTGTAAATTTAATAATTCACCAACTTGATAACTTAATAACTTACTATCCGTGATAAAATATCTTCCAATATTTTGATTCCTCTGTGCAGATAAGTACTAGAAAGCGAACCGTATTCTAGTTTATTCAACGTTCAATGGGATAACAATAGAACCACAATTCAGTTAAACAATTACAGAAGCCAACTACATAAATCTATTCTACAAATTCGATAAAATTCAATTCACTTGGGCGACCACAAAAGGATGCAGCCAAAACTGTATAAATCCGCAATAAGAAATAAGTAAACAGTGGTTTTGACACAATAATCCAAAGGCTTAAAAGTCTTAAAGACCTTTTTAAAAAATACCTTTCAAAAGTACCTTTCAAATACCTTTCTAACCTTTTCAAAAGACGTTTTCAATAATGTGCGAGATTCAGCATTTGTAGGTAAAGTATTGTGATATTGATATTCGAAACAGCTGCTTTCTGACAAGTTAAATTGATCCTGCTATAACTTACTGACTTGATAACTATATTTAATAACTTACTAACTTGATAACTTACCAACTTAATAACTTACTACCCATAATAGAATATCTTTGTAAATTTAATAACTCACCAACTTGACAAGTTACTGACTCAATAACTTACTACCCATAATAGAACATCTTTGTAAATTTAATAATTCACCAACTTGATAACTTACTAATTAAATAACCTACTATCCGTAATAGAATATCTTCCAATATTTTGATTCCTCAGTGCAGATAAGTACTAGAAAGCGAACCGTATTCTAGTTTATACAACGTTCAATGGGATAACAATTGAACCACAATTCAGTTAACCAATTACAAAAGCCAACTACAGTACATAAATCTATTCTACAAATTCGATAAAATTCAATTCACTTGGGCGACCACAAAAGGATGCAGCCAAAACTGTATAAATCCCCCGTGGTAAAACATGACACCAGCATTCTATATCTATATTCTCTCCCATTTATGAATATATCCAAGATTTCTGTGTAGGATAGGAAAATATTGAGGAGAAGGGAGGGGGGTAGAGAGTTGAAAAGCTAAGAGTATAGCAAAACAAGGAATAAAGCAATAATTCTATATATATCCTTTTTCATTCATATATTCTCCACCCGAGATGTATGTGATAATAATTATATCTATATGTCTTTTATTGATGTATATATATATTCGATATATCGGTGTATGAAGGTGAATGGTGGGAGGGAGTTATTTTGATAGTGGAGGGGAGGGAGAAGGGTAAGAGTATAGCAAAACCAGGAGTAAAGCAAGTGTTAAAGAGCGTATGCAATAAAAGGATAGCGGAGACAGACACAATACAGCCAGCTATTTCGAATTAGCAAGTCAGATGTGCAACAGGGTTACATTTTAGGGAGAGGGGGAGGTAGGTTTAGGGAATATACCCCCCAGTTACCCTACTGAAGGGAATATACCCCCTCCCATCCCCCCAACCACCGTCCCCCCAAAAATAATGGATCCAACACCGTTGAATCTCTCCACTTCTCTCAGCCCTGGAGACTAGCTTCCTTGGTCACCCATCCACCCACGCGACCATCCCCCGTCGCTGTCGCCGGCGATGTTTTGACGACCTAATCCTCTTTTAAACCCTTCCTTTCCAGAGGGGCGCACTGTCAACAGCAAGGCCTATTTAATAGCCCACCCATCTCCCCTGCAATACCTGTCTACTAACCTCGTGTGTTAGGGATATCGATTTTGTTATTCTTTTCTTTCTTACGTTCCATTCCTATCCTGTTCGCTTTGGTGACAGTTTTCCAATTTTCGTTCTCTTTTCACCACAGTACGATGTCATCACTTCCTTTACCTTCATTTTGTTGAAACGCGTGTACACGTATTTCCAAGATAATTATAATACAAGGTAGTGTTCATGTGCATCTCAGTTTATTAAAATCTTTGAGCCATCGTGTGACGGTAATGGAGATCAAGAGATCGATTCACCTTATCTTTTACCTGTTTAATTCAGCAAATTTATTTGTGTTTTTACATACCTTAGCATAACTTAGTTATTATAGCCTACTATTGAAAAATTTATTAATTTTTCTTTCAACTTTTCCATTCATCATACCTTCTCTCCTTTTTTTCCGTGACCTCCTCCTGATTTAAGTGTGAATTTTCATTATTAGATAGAATTTGATGATAAATTATTATGATTGAGCACATAAAGCTTTACACATAAATGTGTGTCTTCACCAGCGACCACATAGTATAATAGACGGAGTGATCCTATTACTACAGCATTACGGGTGGTGAGCCAATTCCGCAATCATGGTTATGTATAGAAAAGTGAAATGGAGCTCACAGAAGCTCAAAATTGTAGTGCGCGAGTTTCAAATACATCGTCGTTTAGTCCCCTTAGGATTAAGTTAAAATTTTCAAATTTGGTGTTCTTATACCTAATAAAACACTGATTCTAATGGTGTAACTCAAATTACCAGTTTCCAGTTTATTCAACTTTTACGAGTAAAAAAAGTTGAAAGTTTTTCATACATTTGAAAACGTGACATGAAAAAGTTGGTAAGCGAGGAAATTTTTCACTTTTAGGGTAGGCAAGTTTCGTAAGCGAGAAAGTTTTAGATAAAAAGTTGAATTTTATTTTTCATTTGAACATTTTTTTTCTAAGATCAGCCGTTCTCCTGATATTCTCGGTAGAACATAGTCGAGAAAACGAGGCGAAGCGCTCCGATTAATTCCGTTCGCCTCAACTCCGAGCTCTTCCCTCTAAAACATAATGTGTGTACCTTTTTATCAAGAACCATTTCAATAATAGATTTGCCTATATATTTTCACGTAATAATTGAAGCTATATATTCCAACTATAGATTTGCCTATATATTTCACATAATAATTAAATCTCTAATCAGCTAATCGACAATAATAATGGGAATAATTATACTTAATAAATCACTCTATCTTATTCTTACCAAGTGAACACTGGATTGCGATTTTATTTTTTGATTTGAGAACTGTTGGAAAATTATATATAAGCATAAAATAAAGCTACTCATCTCATCCATATTCTACAATCTTGCAAAAATAATCATCCAATTCCATGAAACGCATAGTAGAGCAATTTCTGTTGCAGACTGACTATTCAAAAATAATTTTTTGCTTATAACAATAAATAATAATCAATAATGAATGCTTCCTCTTCATTATACATGATATCACATTAACTCTCAATTATCAACAGACCTCTGAACACAAAACAATTTTATATGCCCAATACTTTCATTCGGTTAACCAATTCTGAAAATCAAACAGCAGGAAATGTCATAATTAATAACAGGATATTTACAAGCTATTAAAATGCAGTGCGTGTAGTCCCAGTAATCCGTACTGCGTACCAGCAATACAATAGTGTACTACACTATAATAAAAAAAAATAATTATTATTATACAGGGTGTCCCAAAAAATACCGATGCCAGTACTACCACGGTATTCTACAAGTCAAAACAAACAGAAAATGTCGTTGACAAAATGCTGATTTCTCCTTAGTTTACCTGTAATCCGCCATTTTGTGTTTTTAATATTTTTCATCATATCTCGTTGAAAAAACAAGATTTTCTTATGAAATTTGGTAGGGCTATAATTTAAGGTGTGGTTCACAAAATACATATATCAAAAAATTTCAATATCTGTTTTTTCCAAAATGGCGACCGACTAAACTTTTCAATTCGATTTTACTGGAGAAATGTTGTTTTTTACGATAAAACTTTCAAATACAAAAATGTAGAGAATTTTATTCTGAATAAAATGGTGTATAATTGTAAAGAATCGGATGATAAATAACCGAGATATGACTATTTGAAGATTACAACTTCTGTGTTTCTTCATTTCTTCAGCAGTGAGACATGAGAATAAATTTATGAATGCAAAACATATGTTTGCCTATCTTTGTCACTCGAACGTTCCCAATTTATTATTGGATGGAACAACCAATTGATGAATTTCATGAATGCGAAAATATGATACAGTAGTAAATTTGAGAACGCTCAAGATAGGCAAACATATGTTTTGCATTCATAAATTTATTCTCATGTCTCACTGCTGAAGAAATGAAGAAACACAGAAGTTGTAATCTTCAAATAGCCATATCTCGGTTATTTATCATCCGATTCTTTACAATTATATACCATTTTATTCAGAATAAAATTCTCTACATTTTTGTATTCTAAAGTTTTATCGTAAAAAGCAACATTTCTCTAGTAAAATTGAATTGAAAAGTTTAGTCGGTCGCCATTTTGGAAAAAGCAGATATTGAAATTTCGAGATATGTATCTTGTGAACCACACCTTTAATTATAGCCCTACCAAATTTCATAAGAAAATCTTGTTTTTTCAACGAGATATGATGAAAAATATTAAAAACACAAAATGGCGGATACAGGTAAACTAAGGAGAAATCAGCATTTTGCCAACGACATTTTCTGTTTGTTTTGACTTGTAGAATACCGTGGTAATACTGGCATCGGTATTTTTTGGGACACCCTGTAGTATTAAGTGTCGTTTTCCAACCTTAAATAGTAATTTAGTAATAGTATTAAACACTTAATATAGTCTGATCGCACAAAGATTTTACTCGGGCAAGATGGAAGAAGTACTCCAGTCTCCAGTTCGGTTTGTATTTGGTTCAAAAATTATAAATTTGGTCTCAAATTGTAGTGCTGAATATTTTCTACAATTTGAGACCAAATTTATAATTTTCGAACCAATACAAACCGAACTGGAGTACTTCTTCCATCTTGCCCGAGTAAAATCTTTGTGCGATCAGACTATATACTTACACCAATTATACACTACCTACAACCTGTGAAATGTTATTCCTTCAACGTTTCCTCCTTTATTAAAGCATCCATAAGCAATGCAATACGCTGGCATTGTAGTGCAGTATGATACTGAAACGCCATTCAATAAAACAATTCAGTGAGACAGTGACAGCCGGTTGATTAAATTAGCACTGCAGTGTGTGGACAACTGGGCAGAACTGAGCGTGACAACCTTGTCGGAGCGCTCGCTACTGGAGTGACTCACTCAAGGCCGCCGCCATCATGGTTGGGTATTGGCGCTAGAGCTGGCTTCAAAAGTCTGCCTGCATGCTCCGTCTATTCTACTATGTGGTCGCTGGTCTTCACACATATGGGGAAGTGTTGTTCAAGTATTTTTGTCAATTTTACTGCATTTCAAAATTATTTCCACATGCATTCATCACTATGAAAAAGAAGAAAAAGGAGATGATGAATGAGAAAAAGAAAAGGAAGAGGAAAGAGAAAAGGAGCAAGAAGAAGTGGAAGAAGAAGAAGAAGAAGAAGAAGAAGAAGAAGAAGAAGAAGAAGGAAAGAAGAAGAAGAAGAAGAAGAAGAAGAAGAAGAAGAAGAAGAAGAAGAAGAAGAAGAAGAAGAAGAAGAAGAAGAAGAAGAAGAAGAAGAAGAAGAAGAAGAAGAAGAAGAAGAAGAAGAAGAAGAAGAAGAAGAAGAAGAAGAAGAAGAAGAAAAAACAAAGAAGAAGAAGAAGAAGAAGAAGAAGAAGAAGAAGAAGAAGAAGAAGAAGAAGAAGAAGAAGAAAACAAAGAAGAAGAAGAAGAAGAAAACAGAAGAAGAAGAAGAAGAAGAAGAAGAAGAAGAAGGAGAAGAAGACACAAGGAGTAGAAGAAGAAGACAAAGAAGAAGAAGAAGAAGAAGAAGAAGAAGAAGAAGAAGAAGAAGAAGAAGAAGAAGAAGAAGAAGAAGAAGAAGAAGAAGAAGAAGAAGAAGAAGAAGAAGAAGAAGAAGAAGAAAGAAGAAGAAGAAGAAGAAGAAGAAGAAGAAGAAGAAGAAGAAGAAGAAGAAGAAGAAGAAGAAGAAGAAGAAGAAGAAGAAGAAGTAGAAGAAGCAGTAGAAGGAGAAGAAGGAGAAGAAGAAGAAGAAGAAGAGGGTGGAGGAGGAGAAGAAGAAATGGTAATTTGTTGAGGTGCATCACACAAAGTGATAGCCATCTTTAATTAAATTTCCACTTTTGAAGCGTCCTGTAGTCTACAGCTTGGATGCAAGAAGAGAATATCATGAAGCAGGAGGCGACTAAAATATCTTTATTACTTATTGATGAAATTTCCATGCACTGTTTACTCTACAGTATTTCTGTGTCCCTCAACTTCAACTTTCTCTCTTCGTTTCTTTTCCGCTTATTCTCTCTCTTCTATTCTCTCTAACTTTAATTTTATTCTCCTCTTTTCTTATTCC